>MU151126.1:7544-98470 GCA_015584085.1 Macrolepiota fuliginosa MF-IS2 | reverse complement strand
AAAACTGATAAATATGTTAAAGAGACTTGAGAAAGCAGACAAATGAACAAAACAAGCATCAGGGGTATATCTCAGGGTCACCAAGTATAGTCCATGATAATACCTCCAGATGACCATCAAATCCTAACTCCAACAGGGATAACTGATATATGGCATTTACTCAACTCTGCCAGTAAACTATCACTCTCTCCTATTGTTGAAATTGAGTTGCTAACTCGGGCAATCCAAGAAATGCCGAGTTTTCTTTATCTGTTAAATAGGCTAGAATACCCCATGTATTCTCCGCTGCTTTATCTCCCTACCATTCATTTTCGTCCTCTCACACCTATCTCTCCTGGTACTCAATTGTTCTACCCCATATGATCCAATTATTTCCTCCCACTCACAGAACATGGAAATTTGACCAGTAGTGGGTGGAAGTTGGGCATTCAGACTTATTATATGATATGCAAAGTCCCGATTCCAGTGGTACACGCATAGGAGGCATGACTTCGGGCCCTGTCCCAGTATAGCATACCCCATAGTGTAAATCTCTAACCCTCCCTTCAATCACGCTGTTAGTTCATGTAGGGGGTGCCTAGAAGCTTGAAAGATGTTGAAGGGGGTGGATGCTAATCCAGTTCCGGGGGGGAGATGGGCTTGACATCCAGAGACAGACTTAGATGTGGCATGTGTGATTCGCAGATTGTCGAGTGCTAAGATGTAACGGTCAGGACGTTGGTGTAGGATTTGCATTTGGGTAAGACTCGCACATGATGACATGGAGATCATCGCATCGTATTCTGAAGAATGATTGTTAATGAACTATAACTTTGCGTTTGTGTATAGTAAAAGCTGGGGAATTTTATTGATAGGACGTACACGCTCAGCTTGGTAAAGCTAGATCCAACGGGCTTCGAGCCTTCTACCACACACCGACCTCTAGGTCGTAGCGGGCGGGAATCGAGCGATGGTATCCATTGCAGCCTTCCGAGGAATTACTATCTTCACTCCCCGGTTGACATCCAACCTGAAACCACCGAATTATAAGAGGTCCTTTACAGGGCATAAAGAACCTAACGCTGGACGCCCGAACCTTGCACGAAGCACTCCCTCGTGCGGACTAATGCCGCCCAATATGGTGTACGACAGTAGTAGCATAGACGTCGTCTTTGGGGTTCACAAGGTCGGGCCTGAGAGCAGACGGGCTGGGTAAATACCTATGGGTCGTATGGAACAAATACTTATGTCCATGTCATATCGGGAGTCGTAGCATCAACTGAAGGGAAGTGACCACTTCTGTATGTCTGGTGTTGACGATAATATCGCAACTATCTAGTCATACGACGGAATGGCATCACATCCTAAGCCGCGATTGTAGTTGCATACACGACGTACATGAACGTCGACGACAATAGGATTTATATAACTCGCGCCTTATGAATCTTTACATCCTCGCGAGGTCTGCGTAAAAATGGCGTTGGTAATTGATTCTCCAAAACAAGGAAAAAAACGCGCACCTATCTTGCGCGTCGGTGGCAACAGCACCTAATCTCTGAACCACTCGCATTCCTGAGCTTACCCGACCAAAGATGGTGTGCTTGTTGTCGAGAAACGGTGTTGGGGCCAACGAGATAAAGAATTGAGACCCTATGACAGATTATTCCGTTAGTCATAAGATAAATTCGAGTGAGCGCACCATTTGTATTGGGTCCTGAGTTTGCCATTGCCAGAATCCCAGCCCCGGTGAATCTGAGTTCGGGATGTATCTCGTCTTCACTGTTCCAAGATGGTGGATTCAGCCTGATAACTTTGCGGTAGTGTAGGACCAACGCACAATTTCTGCCCGTATATGCTAGTTCCCCCTCGGCCAGTACCGGTAGGGTCACCTCCTTGGATCATGAAATCCTAATTCCTCAAGTGTGAATATAGGCGAGCGAAAGGCTGAGAGCGTCTTACAGAAATAATACGATGGAATATAACACCATTATAATACCCTTTCCTTGCGAGTTCTGCAAAGTTTTTGCATGTCTGTAGGTGCGGGCCATTGTCACTTCCAGGTTCGAGCAAACGTACAAGGAAGGGCCTATGGCGTACCTTTGGTGCATGGTCCCAGTAGAGTTCGAGCTGTACATCCCCAAGACTTGTTTCAAGTACGACTGAATCCGACATAGTTTAGGCTCCTGGGATGAGATGCCGCTCGGACTGATGAGTCGATGGAAGGAATTGCTGGTGTCGTCCAGTAAATCGTCATGCGGAATCCCATAATGTAGTATCACGTGCATGTCGGCACGATCGGCCACCAATCAACCAATGATCCGTCTCAAGCTTGATTAAAACTCGATCAACCCCCCTTTACAATTCACCTCATAAGATGCGTGCAGTCATTCAAAGAGTTGCCTCAGCTTCGGTGACAGGTACGCACTCTCCATACAGATTTAGAAACATTCGAATAACATATTTTTGTCAGTGGATAACGAGGTGATCTCGAAGATCTCCAAAGGTCTAATGGTCTTGGTTGGCATTGGAACAGGTCTATCTGCTACCTTCTTCCCCAACTGCTTCTACGGGATCTAATCGCATATTGGGCCACAGAACAGATGACACAGAAGCCGATATATCCGCGATAACAAATAAAATGTGCGTGCAATAGTCGTTATTCTAGCTGCCGAGAACTTAATGCAGATCCTGTTACTTAGTTTGAACCTTCGGGTATTCAACGACCCCAAGGATCCGGATAAGATGTGGAAAGCCAGTGTGAAGGATATAGAAGGGGAGATCCTATGTGTTTCCCAGTTCACCTTGCTGGCAAACACCACCAAAGGCAATAAGCCAGACTTCCATAAAGCAATGGTATGTTGCTTGTTAATGCTAATGGTGAACCTACTAGAGGCTATTTTCATATGTGATTTCATAGTCAACGGAACCCGGAAGAAACATGTACGCAAATTTCTTGGAGAAACTGGGTCAGGCATACAAACCTGAAAGGGTTCAAGGTGTGCACCTGTGTTCTCTGGTGTCATCGCACAAATTCTCAGTAGGAACATATTTGTTGGTGCAGATGGAAAATTTGGGGCTATGATGGACGTCAGTCTGACCAATGAAGTGAGGAGATCACACGTTCGTCCTTGACCTCAGTCTTATGCATGCTCAACAATAGGGACCTGTGACCTTTACTATTGACTCCCGGAAATTCGAATACGTGGATATGCCACCGGCCAAACCCGCGAAGGGAGCAAAATCATCAAGCGCCCCACAGAGCAGAGAGAAGTCAGCGCAACCAATGGCCAACCCATGATCGATGGTCAATAATCAACGTTCGACACTCAACGCTCAGCGCCTGCTTGATGTAGAACGTCCGGGGACTGCTATCGCGCGCCCGTTTGTGTAGTCGTACTTTACTCTGCAATAAACTTGTTTTTTTTTTTAAAAAAAAAGAAAGAAAAAAAGATGTAGGACGTCCGTTGTAACTTATGGTTGACTAATACAAAATCATCATGAGTTTTTGTTTGACCACCGTCATCCCGCCGGGTCCAAGCCCATTACTAGCTTTGATGACAGTTATAAACTCGTAGATAAGCAGAGACCACAGAAAAATTGTACATAATATATTCAATCGGTCAAGTCCTGTCGACCTTTCGAGATAGTTCGAAGGGTCACAAGGATCATTGCTAGAAAAGCCACGCTGACTAGAATGAAGATAGAAAGGAGAATTCGAAGTACAAGAGAAGCGCCTACGGAGGTAGTGGTATCAGGTTCTTGATCAGCAGAACCAGTATAAGCTTTGAATGCGAAAGCAACAATAGATATGATGAACATTATGGTGCACCTATGATAGATTAGAATCTCCTTGAGAGATAAACAGCGAGTTGGCGCACCATGCAGTTGAGATAGCTGGGAGGGCCAGCACAACAGAGCCGTCACTGAAGTACTTTGGTTCAGCGGACCTGCGCAATGACTGTTCGATACGGTAAATACATTTAAATAGTCCTTGCACAAGCACATACGTCGATCCATGCCAAGCTACTAGGAGATAACCTTCCACTCTGAAAATAAAGGTCCAAAACCGTTGCGGAGACAGCAGCCATGATTCCACTTATTAATGAGAAGTAGGCGGGAGTGCTGATTGTAGCATCGGTTTCCACTCTGGAAATTTGCAGCATCGCGAGGACAGACCTAGCCATGAGACCCAATCATTAGCGTGGCCAATACAGGTAATCTGACTGGAGCTTCTACTCACGCGAAAACGATGCTGGCCAGGACGCGGAGGGTTTTCCATTCCCGTAATAGTGTTGTGAACGCTCTATCACAGAATTCGGCGTCATATTCATCACATTGCTCGTCCAAGGTTACCCGTGAAATACTATTTGCGGCGTTCTTCGATGGATGCGTTTGGTAAAGATGATCAGTACTCTGTCTCCAGGTAGTTATGCGCGAAGCGTAGAATTTCGGAAGGTCTAGGAGAACAAGAAGATAGGCCTGAAGCAAATATCTCAAGAGCGGTCTTTGGGATACAACGGCATTCTTTTTGACATCCGAGTCCTTCGGCGGACCGGCTATGTGAGGGAGATATTGGTTGAGAGTACTGCGACTATCGGTGATGGCGGTTTCAGCTTCCGGAATTATCTCCAGGTTCACAGGCAGGTGCTGCGGAAAAGATGAATTCTAATGATATAAATATCGAAGGGGTATTCACCTGCAAATCCCACAGCATTTCTGAAATCTCATCAATAAGGACTTTGTTTTCGGCGTCGACTTGTAATTCGACACCTCTGTTGCACCAATGTGACGAGGCCTGCCGTTTTACTAGGAACTCGGCCCTTCGAAGCACACTTTTCAAAGAATTAAATGGACACGCTTCGTGTTAGAAAGATAGAACTTACTCCACCGTACCCTTGATATTTTTCTGGTCAATTTTGGGCTCGGTCAACACGATATAGGCCATTAAGCAAGCTTTTCGAGCGATGGCATCGTGTGCCTCGACGCCGGATATCTGTACCTGCATCATCGATAATTCTCAATGAATTCGAGAAGGAACCCACCTGTGAAGTTGCTAAGATATTGATCGCAAGGGATGCTGCTTCTTGAAGTAAAGGCGATTTTGCGTAACCAACTGCGTCTTGGAACAACCTGACAATTTGAAAGGGCTCGCCATGCACTGTTTGAATAAAGGGAAGGCTGATCCTTGTTTCGGTACTCATCCCTGATGGGACCGGAAAGGCGTTGTGTTCAACAGAGCGTTCATCTGACATTGTAGTGGAGGTGGGTGATGCATCACACGACAAAGGAATGGGACCAAGGACACCAAGGTGTATTTATGCGCCCGTCTATACTGGTTTGAATTGGACGGGAGTGTAAGCGTTGGCGGTGCACTGAGGGCTTGCGTGAGATGTGCTGAGCCCAGCGCCGAGATGATTTATTGGGGATACATCAAGCTAGCATATGCAAGATGGCCAAGTGCCAGATATCACGTCGGAAACAGGCCGGGAACACCAGATGCAGGGACAAGCTATAATGCCGCATAGAAGTAAACGCCTTGATGGACGGAGGGCCAATGATAGAGTCGGCCATAATTGCGCTGAAGTCGTGTGGCCTGTTTTCGGTGCATAATGCTGTGTTATTCTATTGGTCAAAAGGTTGGAAGTGAAGCGCAGTAGTGTAGCTATGATGGGAACTTATGACTTGGCTGTGTGGGCTGAGTCAGCAAACTGGTGCCGATTTTAGCAGGGGCTGGTTTGTTCATCCCTTCTTCCCTCTTCATCTCCCTTGTCATGGAGTCCTTTGATAACTTCCAGTATGATTCTGCCTCTTCTTATGGGGGCATAGGTGTGGTCGATGATACATCTTCCGTCTATACAGCCAACACACAGGACAATGCCTCCTCTGTTGATCTTTCAAGCCTTTCCATTTCCGAGTATAATACCACATCACCAAACGACCAGGTTCCCGGCGACTCTCATCCAAATCGCGCTACTCTTGACGAGGATTTTGATGCTGTCCTAGACGATCTGAAGGATGAGGCTGCCATAGATCTCCCCCCTCATGCCTGCAGGTACTGTACCGTCTCATATTCCACAATAACGCCACCCTGAATCCACAATCTCATCAACAGCTACTGTGGAATTCATTCCCCAGCATCCGTCGTCAAGTGCCTGGTTTGCTCCAAATGGTTTTGCAACTCGCGGGGCAATACTTCAGCATCCCACATTGTAAACCATCTCGTTCGCGCCAAACACAAAGAGGTCATCCTTCACGCTGAGAGCCCCCTCGGCGAGACTACCCCCGAATGTTATAACTGTGGCAGCAAAAACGTGTTCATGCTGGGATTCATCCCAGCCAAAAGCGATACCGTAGTTGTTTTGTTGTGTCGGTACGTCGTTCCACCTCATGCTCTGACTCATGACTAATGCGCGTTATTTAGACAACCATGTGCTGCTATTTCTAAGGATATCTCCTGGAACGCTCAATTGTGGGCGCCGCTCATTGATGACCGCTCATTTCTGTCCTGGCTGGTCAAGCCGCCCAGTGAAACCGAGCAGCTCCGCTCTCGCCAGATCTCCTTTAACCAGATCAACCGTTTAGAGGATCTCTGGAGGGAAAACGCAAACGCTACTCTCGAGGACCTCGAGAAGCCTGGTGTCGATGATGAACCTCAGCCTATCCTCCTCCGCTACGAGGATGCATACCAGTACCAGAATATCTTTGGTCCTCTCGTCAAGATCGAAGCCGACTACGACAAAAGGCTTAAGGAGAGTCAAACCCAAACAGATATCACCGTTCGTTGGGATTTGGGTTTGAACCAGAAGCGTGTTGCTTGGTTTTGCCTCCCGAAGCTGGAGAGTGGAGAGGTTAGGCTAGCTGTTGGTGACGAATTGAGGTTGAGGTACCAGGGAGAGCTCCACAAGGCTTGGGAAGGTGTTGGCCATGTCATTAAAATTCCCAACAGTGAGTCATTCACGAATTATGTCCCACGAGACGTACTAACCATGAACTTCAGATGTTTCCGACGAAATTGGTCTCGAACTGAGAAGGACAGAGGGCGTTCCTTCGGAATGCACTCACAACTTCGCTGCTGATTTTGTTTGGAAGTCCACAAGCTTCGACAGGATGCAGCTTGCTATGAAGACCTTTGCAGTTGACGAAAAGAGCGTCAGTGGTTACATTGTACGTATAGTAATGCACATGAAGCTAGGAGGTTTCACTGATCTTATTATTTTAGTATCACAAACTCCTGGGACATGAGCTTGAACCCCAGACGCTTAGGACTCAGATGCCCAAGCGCTTCTCGGCCCCCGGCCTCCCCGAGCTCAATCATTCGCAAATGTATGCCGTCAAGAGTGTTCTGCAAAAGCCCCTCAGCTTGATTCAGGGTCCTCCTGGAACAGGCAAGACAGTGACCTCCGCGTCTATTGTCTATCACCTTGCAAAGATGAATCCTGGTCAAGTACTGGTCTGCGCTCCTTCCAACGTCGCCGTCGACCAGCTTACAGAGAAGATTCACGCTACTGGATTGAAGGTCGTCCGTCTCACTGCCAAATCTCGTGAGGCATTAGACTCGAGCATCAGCTTCTTGACTCTGCACCAGCAAGTCGCGAACAGTACAACCCACGTGGAACTACAGAAGTTGATCCAACTCAAGAACGAACAAGGAGAACTGAGTAGCAACGATGAGAGGAAATACAAAACATTGATTAGGCAGTGTGAGAAGGAGATTCTGAGCGCCGCGGACGTTATCTGCTGCACTTGTGTTGGTGCTGGAGATCCAAGGTTGAGCAAGCTGAAGTTCAGGACTGTGTTGATCGACGAGGCTACTCAGGCTGCAGAACCAGGTGAGTCAACTTGGACTTGAAAACATGACTGTCATGCTCATTCATACACAGAATGTATGATTCCCCTCGTCCTCGGCTGTAAACAAGTTGTATTAGTTGGTGATCATCAGGTACTTTACCCTTTTATACCATCTTAACCTGCCTCATCATCTTGTTCTAGCAACTTGGACCGGTCATCATGAACAAGAAGGCTGCACGCGCTGGATTGACGCAGTCGCTCTTCGAACGCCTTGTTGTCCTCGGCAACCGTCCCATTCGTCTTCAGGTCCAATACCGCATGCACCCTTGCTTGTCTGAGTTCCCGTCGAATATGTTTTATGAGGGAACTCTTCAAAATGGTGTCACCGCTCCTGAACGTCTCAGGAAGAACGTTGATTTCCCCTGGCCTGTACCCGATACACCAATGTTCTTCTATCAGAACCTGGGCCAAGAAGAAATATCAAGCAGTGGTACTTCATTCCTTAACCGGTACGCACGATCCATATAAATTCCATACCATATGCTTATTCCTTATCCAGAACTGAGGCATCAAATGTGGAGAAAATAGTGACCAAGTTCTTCAAGTCCGGTGTCGTTCCTGCTCAGATCGGCATCGTGACCCCTTATGAGGGCCAGCGCTCCTACATCGTCAACTATATGCAGTTCAATGGGTCGCTTAAGAAGGATTTGTACAAGGAAATTGAGGTGGCTAGCGTTGATGCATTCCAAGGACGCGAAAAGGATTACATCATCCTGAGCTGTGTCAGGAGTAACGAACATCAAGGGATTGGTTTCTTAAACGATCCCCGGCGCTTGAACGTCGCCCTTACGCGTGCTAAATATGGTGTTGTCATCCTCGGGAACCCCAAGGTCTTAAGCAAGGTGAGCTTAACTGCCCTCGTTATGTTGAACCACTGCTAATTATTCCGATTTCCACAGCACCCTCTCTGGCATTATCTCTTGACTCATTACAAAGAGAAGAATTGCCTTGTCGAGGGTCCGTTGAACAATCTACAAGCGAGCATGATTCAATTCAGCAAACCTAGAAGATCACTCGCAAAGTCAATGGACCAATTCCGTCGGCATGAAACTAATGCACGCGATTACCTGACTGCCGGTAATGGTGGCGGTGGTGGTAGTGGTGGTGTGATGATGGATCGTGAGTACTCCGTCAGTTGCCCCATGTTTTGATTACATATCTGATCGCCGGCTTTCAGCATTGGCACGACGTTCAGGAACTCCCAGTCGCTTTGATGCGAGCTTCTATCGCACCCATGATGCACTTGGCTACATCCCCTCTGACGCTCAGTCTCTTCGCTCCCAGGCGACGTACTCTTCCGGATTGCCTATGTTCGGTGCTCCTGGACCATTCGGACCTGGCATGCCTCGTGTTCCTGGTGCTGGAAAACGAAGCACGTACAGCTACGCGTCCTCTATTGTCTCTCAGGATGTCGGCCCTAGCGTCACGGACAACAGCAGTGTTGTGGGCGGCGACAGAGCAAGTAGTGTCAACATTGCCTTTTCCCAGAGCGACCGTTTGAGGAGGCGGTCATCCTTTGGATCCGCGTCTATTACTGGACAGAGCGATCTCGGTAGTATCTCGCAATATGACTACAAGAGCCAAGATGATGCGAACGATATGGATGATATGAAGTCGCAGTATACCGGCACGCAGTCTGGAGTTACAGTCTTTTGATTGGTTTCCTCTCTACTCCCTCCGAAGATGGGTCATTGAGAGAACCCAAAGCCCCCCGCCCTTTCCCCCCAGCTCCGGGAATCATGGTCCTGAGTTTGTGCCGAGGCCTGCCCTGCTCTTCCAGTGCATGAATATGCCTTTGTGCTCATCGCAGCCATAACCCGTTGATCTCAGTTTCCGGATCTTGCACGCCATCAAACAGTCTCCCCCTTCATTTTTGGAGCACCGAACAGCCTCAGACCCCCATTTGCTAGACCCAGGCTACCGCAGATCGCAACCAGCTACCCACCACCTTTTCTCAGCGCCCACTTGCACAAAGAAAGGCATCCTTATGTTGGCGCGGAGTCCATGTGGTACGCTAGGCGTTGAGTCACGATGTGGGCGCTCCGTTCACTGCAGTTTTCTAATTCTTGACCGCGATTCCCGATATACTTGCCTGTTAGAATGAAAAGAAATAAAAAAAGAATGGATGTTTTAGTATAGATGGTTGCGCTATGTATGTAGATGGAACATGTATGTTTTAACGGAGAAATGCAGAGATGTGACTGTTGGCTTGGTTGATGGCTGATGCGAGATGCTGGATTGGATTACGTAAAAGAATTGATATGTACTGGAATAATTGATCAAAAAATGCAACACATGACAGGGTGAGAGAAGTGTTGGAAGTAACAATGTGAACGGGTCATAATCGTAGTCCGAGTGTGTGAGCATTGCCATCACTCCTCTTTTTCCCTTTCCCCCGTGTCCCTAGTCATTAAAATTCCAAGCTCAAACTTGGACACCACCCCACTCCACCTATTATTACTTTCTCTATACCCTCCGCTCTTTTCGTTCCCGGGTCTGAGGTTATCGTTGAGCGTAAGGTGAGCATGACCTCGTTATCGGTGCATCAAGGTTGCGAGGTTGATGTGTCCTGCAATAACCTATTTGCAGTTAGTTTGCGGTGCTTCTGGACCAACTTTATATCGTCTCGCGTAATCGATTCCCCCCCGCTGCGTGGTTGTGCAACCCTTCCAACCCTTTGGTCTTGCGTACCCCGAGTCTGCACTGAACAATACGTATCCCCCCTCGATACGTATTTTCAACAGCGTACGCTGTTATCTAGAAAATAGCCTGTTGCTCTACAGGACAACATCCACCTACATTATCCTCTGATCACCAGCCCTTCACTTTGACTTTTCCCCTCTCGTTCATTGGCACTGGCTTTCATTCATGTCGGTTGCTATTGCGAACCCTGCGATGGTTGAACTGCCACCAGAGATGGCTGGTCAGTTGTCGGGGATACCAACAGCTACTACCCCTTCACCAGATATCATGCTCGAGATTCCTGCGACTCCACTCACCGCAACCGGCACGAGAGCTCCGAAAGAGCAGGCGAAGGAAAGGGAAGAGGCGGAAAATATGGACGAGAAACTCGAGGAATCATTGTCCACCCCGACTTCGTCCCCACCGAGCTCCTTCCTTGTGTCACCATTAGTCTCGCCTTCGTCGTCAACCACCACGGACACCTCAGTTGCGTATGACGCCAACCACTATCACCTCACTTCCAACACAACTTCCGAAGCGAACAACAAGGATTCAGAACGGACAAATGATACACTGCCGTCTGCACCGAGTTCAAGTCCCGACGCCGATGGTGATATCAAACATGCAAGCTCTGCGACTATCACCGTCACATCGACGCCGGCATCAACTTCATCAACACCTACTTCATCTTCTTGCACCTCACTTCCCGCTATCACACCATCTTCTTCTGAAGCATCTACATCTACTTCCCCTTCTACAACGAACGTTCAAGACTCGAGCGCTGATTCCAATGGGCTTTTATCGCTACTCCGCCCACGCGCGCAATTCAATCAAAACCTAAATGTCAAATTTGCCCCGTTACCGGAACTAGCGCCGAGGAAACGGAAATCCAGCACGCCACTCGGCATGGCTGCCCGATCACAATTAACTCGAAGGAGAAAGGCGTATCAAGATCCATATCATGACGATGGGGGATATGAGAGCTCTAACGCTCAGCGAGTGAAACGCAATGGTCATAACGGGCCGATACATCCCCCCAATGAAGAGGAGATAGAAGGCGGTGCGATCAGTAGCGAACATGGAAGCGAGAGTATGAAGAAGAAGGCGAAGAAGACGGACGTGACAGAACATGTTGAGGATGGCGAGAAGGTGAAAGTCAAGAAGGAGAAGACTCAGAGGAGTGGTGATGGGCAACCAGAAGTCGAGGGTGACCCTTTTGTTATTCTCGCGAGGAAGATGGGGAAGGCTGGGAAACATATATGGAGGAAGATGGCAAATAGTGGAAAGTACGATAAGGAGGGTGTTTCCGGGGAGGATCAGAAGAAAGCAAATGCGCAACAAATGGGTGCTGTTGAATCTATCACAGTTAACCCTGAAGATGGAGAGCGAGACGGGAAGGAGGGACAGGAGGATGATGCAGGTGGCGCTTGGGTGGAGGGGGCTGGAACACAGCAACAACAAATGCAGGGCGAGAGGGTAAAGGACTTGACACACCCAGAGGCTACATTCGGTTCAGAGCCTCCCCTAGCTCTTCCGTTTCCGGTGTCCCGAGGCTCTGACGAAAACTTACTGCCTGATAAAGCACCTCCACCAACAGAGGCGGAGGATATCGACAGGGAGGAGGATCCAATCCCGCGGAAAGAGGTCGAGGTGCAGGACGTGAAGTTAGGTGAAACAGTCAGTGTCTTGCCGACGACACCCATAGCAGTATCAGCTTCATGATACTTCCCGCTCTCCGGATGACTCTCTCCTCGCGCCAGCCCATCGATTCTGATACATACTCACTCGTCTCAGCCCTTTTTGCCTCTTCGAGCCTCAATCACACACTCTTGGAAACCCTCCCCAACGCTCCTCACGCAATGATTAACCTCAATGATCGGTTAACGTAACGTTCAAATTCAAATATGGTCTATTTTGGGTGTCTCAAATCTCATCTCTTTTTCTCGTTCCTAGCAATATCTGTTCGGTTGCATTAGTCTATGGAATACCCTACATTCCTCTTTTTACTCTCTTTTTATTCTACAGTAGCACATCAGAATTCCTTGACTGGAAGGATAGTACGCTTGGATAACTCACAAGTAGTATGATGATTTATTTCAGCTACGTGGCAATTCTTCGAATAATATAATTCTCGGTTTTCTCAGCATCGTGGCGAGTCCTACGAGGGCCGAGTGCTTCGTTGGCTACGATCAAAATGGGTCATATTACTCCCACATCTGCGGACGTTCCGCATGGTGGGTATAATGGCGGCTCCCGAGCAAGATTCGGCTATCTATTTCCGCTTGCCGCCATGCCCTGGGACCTCGCCCATTGTATTCCTCCCGTCTCGATCCTTCCTTTCTTTCACCCCTCAAGCCAGGCCTCTCGCACCACTTTATCCGGGAGAGGAGACCGTGATATGTGGCAATATGTTGCTCGGAAGGTTCTTTATCAGTATTCAGAGTGTAGATCCAACCTTCATAGTTGCTTTCGGTCGTCCAGACAATGATAGACTTTGGGCCATGCCCTAAAAGGAAGTATTCCGTCTGTCCAGGATAATGATATGTTTTTAAGACAACCACCCACACTACATTAATATATTGGTTTACCCAGTGGGCATGGAGCGGGTATACAGCGGAATTTTCGGACTCCCGGTTAAGTAGGATTTTGAAGGACTCCGTAAGTCTCGAATCCACTTCGCCAATCGGTGCTGTACGCAGAATTGTAGATGAGGGATCCTGTGAATTCCAAACGAATTAGTGCACAGTATGTTGGGTTTTATTGAAAGAACAACACCAGTTTATGAAGCCAGTCCACAAATCGTAAAAAGCCATCATCATATCGTGGTATGGGAATATATCTGAAATCAAATTCGTGAATCTGGGAGAGTAGGTCGTGATCTCCTATGTCTGTTTGAGAACAAGCCTCCCAACAAAAGCAAGTAATAATCACAACATCCTTGGAGATATTTTTCTCATTGTCTTGAGAGACCCAAGCTAACGCGGGTAGGCTCCCGTGCTCGTGAACCTTGTCGATATACCATCCTAGGCTTGGGCGTCAGAATACTACTACTACCGTCCACCTTGGTTGACTCACCGTCGGTAGTGTGGAAGAGTGTTCGATCAAGCTCGTACCAGAACGGGCATGATTTCGCAATATCAATTATTGCTTTGCACTTATCCACAAAGAATCCTCCCGAACGATTTGCACCTAAGAGGAAGTCCTCAAACGACGCGTGATAGAAATGCAATGCCTTTCTACAGGCTTCCTCGGGTGCAGGGGCCTCGGTGACCGAATGAAGTTTACGCAGTGCACTGTAAAAAGTGCTTTGATCGAGGCGCAAAAATCCTCCGGGCACTTGAGCATGCTGCGCGCACGGCCTGTGATTTTGAAAGATAGATACAATGGAATAGAATTCGCCGGGTCACCGGGAGTATTTCATCTGATGCGCCAGGGAGGATCCGTGTAAAGGAGATCAAGAATTTCCAGAGGGCTCGTTGTGTCAGTCCCTTCGGCATGTTTTAGAAAAGCCAAGAAGGCGTGTAGCCATCTAACTGGATTCGCATATGTAGAACCGCCAATGTATTTGAGAGCGGTAGATGCAAAGGTGAAGAAACCAGAAATAGCCTCCAATGGTGTATGGAGCAACGGCCGCGATGCGGTTGTGATGTCTCGTAAATAGCGATCAACGTCGTCCCGGCGTTCTGCACCGATGAGGAGCTCCTCGCGACCACAGTGAACAGTCCTCGACAACGCATACTTGAGGTGTGCCTCTAGTCGGCTGTAGGTCAGCCAAAGGAGGGGAAGGTTCTTCAATTGGGCAGCTTCACTGATGATGTTGACTAACTCGCGCTGGGCTCCTTCGTCTTTGCACTCGTCAAGATGTCAAGGATGATGATGAAGGATTTCTGGATGCAATATTTCTTGCGTGTCTGTAGTTGCAAGATAGGATCAACAATGAGCCTCTTGAACTGCACGTGTAGCGTCTTTTTCAGGAGTTGAGGGTCGTCAATGAATTCTCCAGCCACGGCGGATTTATACGCGGAGAAACGAACTGCAAGTTGATACACGAGAGTTAGAATGATGATATCGGCTTTGTTCCGGTTATTTAGTCGGGAGAGGAAGAAAGCAGCACCGAGGCGACCTTCTCTGAGCAGTGTTCGGCGAAAGTCTGGGCGACTGAAGATTTTCCAATGCCTGCAGAACCGTGAAACCAGATCATAATTGGCGTTCATTGCGGCCCAACCACTTATCCAGCTTGGCTTCGATTTTCTTGCATGGCACTGAGGAGATGGATATCGAGCACTCGATCCATGGTGGCGTCTAGCATTGTATAGGGCTCAAGATGCTCAAGTACTGCGGCGGAATCGAACCGACCTGCTTGTTCTATGCCTATTATAGAACGCACCTAGCTCTCCTCCCGAGATCATGTTAAAGTCTGAACTTTATCCATCATGGTTGGGTGGTTGACAACAAAATGGCGCGCATTGTTGAAGGGGCCGGATGACCACAACTCTTCCTCTGATTTCCCTGGCCTTATAAATAGTCGACCCAATAGTACTTGCTCCAAGGTGGCGATCGCAGCTCACTCGTCTCTACTCCGTGGTCATCTACATCGGCCGTCTAGATTGACTGTGCTCGACCAGGATCGTGTGTCCAGCGATCGACAAGAGAATCAACCAATAAACCAGCGTACATAGTGGATGACGGGGTGATCGCTGATAGAGATGAGGGCCAATGTCCGCCAGTGACCATCATGCTTGTGACTCTACATATCTATTATGGCAGGGGCGTAGCTATCGGATGATCACCGGACTGATTGAGTGCTCACTCCGGCGGCTAACCGACTCTAACCGCTTCAAAGTTAGCATTGATTTGGCGCTCCGAGTGTGTAGCGCTCAGGGCTGATCTCCGGTTCTTAAACCACGACCGGAAAGACGAGAAGTCTGCGGAGCGCGCAGGACCATGATGGTTTCCCTAGATGAGCAACAGACGTAGGGTTTCTAGCGTCATAGGCGTTGTCAATTTGGATAGCCTGAGGCAGGTGAGCGTCTTCTTACACTCGTTGTCAGGGAGACTTACAGTGACACTCAAGATGGAACTCTCTCTCAGATAGCGAGGGAGAATTTTTTTTGCGTGGCTATGCCGTTTTTCCAGGTATGGGTTTAAAACAGTACTTGCAGCCAGAGGGGTTGTCAATGAAAGCCGCCGAGTTTCCAATGTCATATATGCGCCCGGTATCCCCCACTTCATCAGCGACAACAATGTTTGTGAGACCGCGGCTTCTTCCAACCAACTTGGGGTCTTCCGACACGCCGATCGCACCCCTCTCCCAAGAGTCGCGGCAGCTTTGTCCAAGTGATAGCTTCTGCCCCATAAACACGAATACATAGTCGCTCTACGGCCGCCCCACTGGTTGTGATACTGCCTCTCATTGGCCCATGCCACCAGCATCTCGCGCCCCTTTGGCCTTCGCGATCAAAAAGCACATGTCGTTCGTTTTTTTATGATGTGATCAGGAGTTTCCTCTTTCACCGCCGCTCCTTCCTCTGGCTCTGCTGCTGTCTTCCACAGCTCACTGAACTTATTCACGGAAGATAATCCGGTCCAAGTGGCGGCCGAAGAGGTGGACAATAGCATCTGTTATCTATGCATCCCATCAAGGGGGTATGTTCAGTGAATGTGAATGGGGGCACCGAAAGCTACCCTAGATGATCCCTACTTGTCAGGAATTACCTGGTTGAGGGACTCAGGGTTGCTTCGACAATAAGATGAATTTGAAATCCTTTTTAAAGGCCCATGATCATATCAGTTCTCTTCTGGCGCCTTGCCTCGCTCCCCTAGGAAAGGACATTCGGCGGCCCATCTTTAATTGAGGGAAAATATGGCCCAGCCTTGTTTACTCCCCACCTTCACTAGTACGCAGGCAGTCAGGACGCAAAGCGTCTTCACCACATTTTCCACTATTATCCCGACTATTCCGGCCTCAACGTTGAACATCATTACAACAATATCCTGTGGAAACGCGTCGTGTCCTTCGACGGTTCTGCAAACGGAGGTTCCAGGTATGAATGTTCATCTTGCATGGAGCCTTGAAGCTGACCATTATATACACAGCTCATCCAGTTTCGAGCCAGGTACCAGTTACCTTGACGTCGCAAATTGACACCTTTTTCGTATCGACTTTCTGGGGCAGCAGCTGCGCACGTTCCAGTAATACTAGCCCGAGTTTCATTCCTCCGAGCTCGACCCCAAATGCACCTACAAGTAGTTCCACGACGTTTTCACCATTGCCCTCATTGCCCTCATTGCCTTCATCATCTTCATCGTCTTCATCTTCAAGCATCTTTTCTTCATCTTCGTCCCGACCGTCCACCACTCAATCAAGTCCAGGGACAACCTCAGTCATGATCTCTTCGGATGCTGGTGTCTTTACTTCGAGCGTCATAGTTGGAACTGCTGCACCCCCTGGGCAGACGGTCGCGATCAGTGCGGGCAGCACCGGCGGAGGTGGAAATTCAAAGTTTGGAGCGATTATTGGTGGCGTTATTGGAGGTGTTGCTATCTTGAGTATCCTAGCATTGACTGTGTGGTATTTCTTGTGAGTAGTTTGGGTTTTTGCCTTCCATAACCACTTACCGACATCATCTTGTCTTTGTTTTTGTGTCATCAGAAAGAAGCAGGCAAACGACGCAGAACTGGATATCATATTTGAAAAGGCCGAGCCACCGTTGAGCATGAAAGCGTACCACTTTTACGACGATCATAATACTACCGGCCTACAACAATCGTTTGGCCAACAACAGGAGGCGGGTCCTCGATATCGGCCTAACCACCCTCAGCAAGAGCAGCTGCAGGGTCAGCATCACGAAAACTTCGATCAACAAGAACAGGATCATCCGAGCCCCGGCAAATGGGACGGGCACCGTCCAAACTCTCACCAACTTCATCACCGATATGACCCTCAACTAATCCAGCAGTCCCAACAATACCCGTCTCCCGACCAGGTACAGGGATATGACCCTTCATACTCTCACCAATACCCCAATCCTCGACCGACCCAGCAGCAACAGCTTGACGCGAACGGCTGGCGGATTCAGGACCAAGGGCAGGCCTTTCATGAGAACGATAGTGTAGGCGAGAGCGCTCAGCACTTGCAAGGGACGCACAATGGGATGACATCACTCACTCTGACGCCTTCGACTGGTGGCGTCCGAGCAGGGTATCCGCAGGGTTTGGAACCGAACTATCACCACGATCAACTCTCAAATATTCAATATGCCCCGTACCCAACTTCGTGCACATACAATTCTATGGCCCAGATCCCGCCAACCGCCGGCGCTCAAGAAACACTCTACTCGAACATCAGCTACATGTCCACAGCTCAAGGTCCGGTATCGGTACTGGCATCGGAGCCACTTGGTGCTTACGAGCGTTATGCCGATCCTGGAGTGAGGACTTTCCCCCATTGATATTACCCACCACTGTATACGAGCACAGACTCATTCACACCTTTGAACAATATAGACTTGCAGTCGTGGCAGGCCCCACACTGTTGATTGTCCCACCCTTAATATTCTTCCATCTTTTCCATCATCCTCACAGCCATTCCATTGTTTTTCCATTTACAACAAATTCCAGGCCATATCCCTGTTTAATGAGGCTGCGCAGCCCGTACGTAGGTAGGGTTTCCCATCCGCGACTGGCATTCTGAAGCTCCAGGCGAAATTGTGAGGACACTCCTCTCCGCAACCTCTTTGTTAAAAGCTCCACAATGAGGTCCTCCTCCTGTCTTCTGAGTACCCAATATGAACCGTGACCTGGTTCCGAGGAAACCTCGTACGGGTAGCTGATAATTAGTGTCCTCAATAAGGGAAGTCGGGTTGAGGTTCCACCAAGGACTTTGAGAACATTATGGGTTGTAGCTTGATGGCAGTATTTTAAGGTTAATTCCTGTACGCTGCTGACCAGCCCGAAAAGTTCTTGTATAGTCGAGGTGGGCCATATAGCGAGATGCTGGAATTTTATGGAAATCAACGATGGGAGGTCGTAGAGGAGAACTTTGGTATGGCGAAGTAACTCGGAGTCTAAACTAGGAGTCGCCAAATCCAACCGTCTGGACTGACTCCAACAGAGAGTTCGAATGGCAGGTAATTTGATGTGGCCAAAAAGGTCGAGGAGGTGGGAGTCTATGACGTGCGACCATGTCAAGCTCTCTAGGTGGTAATAGATAAGTTTGTTGCTTGTAGATGGTCCGGGGACGGTGGCGAGCCCACGCCAGCCATTCTGTGGAGGTAGAGCCTTTAGACAGTGGAATGCGGTGAGGTTTAAGCAGCGCGAGAAAAGCTCTGCACATGTGTCAATGGCCACACAGTCAAGGTGCAGGGTAGTAATCGACAGCCAAGGGAGTATAATCCTCGATTTGACATCCCGTAGAGAGACTTGTACAAGAGACGGGACATCCGTGAATGAAAGCTCCTCTGATGCTTCCATGGAATGTCCGTCCAATGAGAGATGTCTCAATCTCGAAAAGCTGGAGAACGAGGATTTCCACCCAATAGGTGCGTTAGCCACCTGGAGGAATGCGATCTTCCGTGAATACTCTGGGCGAAAGAGTATATTTGTGATGGATGTGGGTGATTTTGGGCTGGGAGGGAGGTCGAGGTCGAGGGACATAGGAAAGTTAGAGACATTTGTGAGGTAAAGTTCTAGGAAGGCAGTGATATTGTCGAGTTTTGTGTTTAACTGGACGTGGAGAGATAGCGCCGCCCAGAGATTTGGCGTTGACCAGGCAACTTGTCGCCAGTCGTGACAGACATGCCCAAGTGTTAGGGGGAGGAAGCGGCGGCTGTACCAGCCCCGAGGATTGTGTACGCGACCTTCTCGGTCTAGGTAGATGTATGGACATGTATGTTGGAATATCAGAGATAAAACCTCGGTTGGTAATATTCTCGTGGCCGCCTGCATACTGTTCAGGCGCTGTAGTAACACGACGCGTTTTGTGTTGGGTTGGAAACTACCAATTTCCATCTGACGGAGTTCCTGCATTATTGATTCAACGGTGTTGGCCATGCTGACAGTAGTTCTGAGACGATGGGAGCAGGGTGAGAAGACGAGTTCAGCTACGATTGGGCTGTGCAAGAGAGGCGGCCCGGGACACCGATTGATTGTGATTGTGGCGCTATGGAAGTCTATATTCGCGTTTCATTGAGATTATGAGATCCATGGGAGGAGCCGGGGCTACGCGAGGGCAGCGCGTAGACCGCACTTTGATGCGCTTCGCCCGGTTCTATTTGGAACTTTCCTTGATATTTTATTGTCCTCTCGACGCTTTAACGATTATTTTCGTAGTTGTGCTGTGCATCAATTGGGTTAGCCCTTAGATGTATGAAATCCCTTTGTATTCGTGTAGTTTCGTTACCGTAGAAAATCCCTTTTGTATCTGCTTATGCTTGAAATCTGTCCTCTTATATTATCTCTCTAAACTCGTGTCTACGACGTATCCAATCCCCTTACGAATTCAACTACAATCCCACAGAACTATGACCGGTCGTCGATCACTACTGTGGTGTATGAATTACCAAGTCAACATCCCACTGGATACGTTTGATGAGAAATGACTCAGACGAATAAACCACCACAACGGTGACAACACTCAAAAAGTGGCAAATTACCCTCTGCCAAAGCGGAAACCTCTGTTATTACGGAGTGCACCCAGTAATTGGGGCGGTACTCAGAGCTTCAGTCTAAAACTGAAACCGAATTCGGAAAGTATGTGCCCAATCATCGGTCAGCACTCGAAGTCACCCGCTGTGACCTCATAATTATTATTCAGTCTTGATACCCTTGAGCGATCGATTCGCGGAGTTGTGTTAGACGTGTGCATTTCATGCCTGTGTTCTGGATCTCGAGACGTATGCCTGCGCACACGTCTACTTCGAATAGATCTGCGAAGGTATTTAGAATGTCCCAGCAGGTGTTCTTGTCGAGATCAACGAGTGTATTCTTGCCCATATATCTATCAATCATGCATAGCCACCATCAATATTCAAGGTTCTGAAGCCTGGGGGACAGAAAGTAGTTTAACGCGACTTTCATATAAACGCGCTCGACGTTCGGGAACTACTCCAAGACATCCCCGACCAGGTCGCGGAGTGTCAACGCCATGAGGGCAGCTAATATTTTCGGAGTTGTGGCGAAAAAAAACGCGTCCAAAATCACTGGAAAACGACTTCTGATCCCAAGAAAAGCTTTTGAGCGCAGGCAGTTGTATGCACTTCATGGGAGCTTGAGCACAGTCGTCCTATAAGTGCATCTACGAAAAATCTTCCAAAGGTTGAAGAACAAAACGGGCCTGCCCTGCGACGTTTTCAGAGGAACCAATTGCTCTGGCGTTCCCGGAGTTGGAGTTTCGGAACCTGATGAGGTTTGAGCACTGGATGAGGAGTGTAACGCATATGTAAATGGGGCTGTGTGATAAATCCAAGACAGCGAGGGTCGGAGATGGCAAACCGACGGGGTAATACAGGTGCTTAATATAGAGGTTGCGGAGGGATGGAAGCCCCACAAGGCAAAATTTGGCTGTTGTTTGGAAATAGTAATTTCTAGTCCGAGGGTTGTCACATTTTCAAGTTGTCGTATGGAGGACGTCTCCAGACGTAAGGGAGGTAGGAATGTGCAGAAAAACAACCCTCTCCCACTACTCCCTGTGGAAAAGAACGCTGACAACAGAATGTATGGGGCGCTGATCCGGATCTAGTCCCAGCGAGAACAGAAGGCGGGTAATACTTATGAAGTGGGTCCAAAGCATTCTAGCGAGACCTTCCTGCCTCTGGGAACTCTGTAGTCTAGCTTTCACCGTTACCCGCAACCGCGGCGTGGACCATGTAACCTGTTGTGATAGAAGATAGACATGGTCAAGCAGGATGGGAAAGTGACAATAAAGCGAGCGGCTGTATTCATGGACTTCGAGATCAGGATTGAATGACGGGCACACTTGGTCAACGCGAATGGTCGAGTCGACGACCGAGCACTCCTGCATGGGAGTGAAGTAGTTTCTCATGAAGCTGGCGCAGTCCATCGTCAACTACGCGTACTGTTGAGTTTGCAAATTCACGCCAAGATTATCAGGCGACGTCCTCTATTATTTACGGTTTTATCTCGCTCTTTTGCTTGACGATATGTCTCACATATGATACCTTATTCTCCGAATTTCATCTTTGTGGTATATCTCTTTTCCCTTCCATATAAAGATAGTAGACACCGTGTACGACTGCTTCAGTACTCGTGCGCTTTTCGAGTGACTGAAGTGAGTCCATTCCCTTCTTTCTTGTGTTCCCAACCATTATTGGTTACGCTCGTAGCTATATTGTTATTTCTACAGGTATTGAATATTTAGTACTCGTGCGCTTTTCGAGTGACTGAACTATATTGTTATTTCTACACGTACTTCCTCGTGTATCAAAGCAGTTTCGTCTTGGATATGTTGACAGTTTGGGATACTCTGCGGTACTGACGCAAGAACGGGCAGAACGACGCGAAAGTTGAAGGTAAGAGGAATGTCTGAGAGTATGCAATTCGAGATTGATGGGGCTATTTATAGCTTAATTTGACAGGTAGGTATGCCAAATACAACCGCGGCAACAATTCGGCGAGTGTCGATCGGAGTTGATCGATCACTGTCTTCTGGTAACATACATCTACGTGCCGCCTCCTGCCACCTCCTAGACTCTCATAAACCCCGAAGTATCGTTTCAGTGACCGCAGTAAGCTAAAAAAGAACGGCGCACGGACGGGAGATGGCGCAACGATGGAGATGACATAATCCAACTAGGAACGCAGGTTGCGGTGCTTAGACCCTGCAACAACCACGCACCCCTGCATAACTTATTCTTCCTCTGCATCCAGCTTAGCTCGGCTTCTAGGATCACTATTCCTTCCTGCACTGCCATCCGGAAAGTCTTGGTTTCAGGCCAAGTCACTTCTTTCACCAGCCATCTTAACCTCATTCCCCCAACTGTGTCGATTTGGGTTTGCGGCCTATTTAGCCCGTAGGGTTGGCATCTTACCTTGTCCTCCTCTCGTGCCGAGCCAGAACAGCGACTGGAGCCCCCTCTGCTTTTCTCTACTTGATCAGCAATCCAAAATCTAGCCATGTCCTCTTGCAGTTCCTCTCCGACCCTAACGAGAACGGACAATGTTGTTACAAACAGCCTTTCGACGTCGACCACAACGCATGTCACGACTCTTCCGCCTTCCACCACAGTCCTGACCCTCCTCCCATCTTGTACTGCAACAACCGGGTCATGTTCCGCTCAGCCCATCATAACTACGTCGGCGATTCCAGGTCAGTTGAATTGTGGATAGTTTAGGGTGAATTTGAACTTACGATTTATTGTAGGTGGAACCACTACTGTGGTAGACACCATCACCGTCACTGTCCCCATTACCTCTTCTCAGGTAACGACGCTTTGGGAAACATCATGCCAGCAGACAAACCAAGATACATCAGTCCCTTCAACACCTCCACCCTCGAGTTCACCGACGCCTCCACCCTCCAGCACGTCGTCTCAATCATTTAGTACCCCTCCACCAAGCATAATCGTTACTGCTTCTTCATCGACACAAGCGGATGGGATCGTTACCCCAGTAACCTTTACCATCACGTCTACTGTAGCACCCGTCTTGGTGTCACAAACAGCTACTACTAGCGCGAGCAGCACCCCAAACCCAGACACTTCAAAGAACCTTGGGCCCATAATTGGTGGCGTAGTTGGAGGGCTTGTTGGTTTGGGGGCCTTTCTATTCCTCATCTGGTTCCTTCTGTGAGTGTTCATGGCTCTACCTTATGCGGAGCCCTAAATCTGTGATGACTAGGCGAAGACGGCGAAGGTGGGACGATATTTTCGAGAACGACGACGACGTGCCGGCTGTTGCTGTTGCCGCGGTGCCCAAAGAAAAGCAAGCTGATGGTAGGCCTAAACCATATCAATACGGTCTCGTCGGGCATACCAAAAGCCCGTCTCTCGTGTCCGCACCATCCTCTCCGCCACCGGGATCCGCGCCTTCCTTGAGTGACAATGGGTTTGATCGATCACACCATCGAAATAACTCAGCAACGCCTTTGCTTGGTCCAACGACCCAGAGCATTGGTACATCACCCTTCCCTAGACCGCCAAGCACCGCTATGCAGGACACAAATATCAATTTCCAGGGTCAACCACAGGACTCCGGCCGATCGCATACCTCCCCCGGTGCAGCAAATGCAGCGGCAACGATGATGGGGCGGAGGGACACCGACTTTCGCACAGGTAGTCCTATCAGTTTCCAGGAGCAACGTATCTTACAAGTCACAAACGCCGATCTTCGAACTCAGAGCCCTGGGACACCGACTGGCGCGACTTCACCGGAACCTCAGAGGGATGGAAAAGGCAGGACTATGATAAGGGGAGAGAAGGCGCCGATAGTGCACCTTGATGGGGGACGTTATCAGGAAGGTGCTGCTGGAAGCAGTTCTGCCGCTGGACCAGCGCCGCCTGCGTACTTTGAGTAAGTAGAGCCGTTATTTATCTCGATGGGGGTAAGGCCTTCGTCTGAGCGTTGAGGTTGGGTGGCTGGATGGATTGATGACATGACCTAATCCCGCATTTGGACATTACCCCTGTCGTCTTATCAGTTGTGAGCTGGCGCGATGCATATTTCTTGTCTCTTTTTCTGTGGCACTTATTGAATACCTCTTCATCCCTCATCTGTATATGTTCCTGCACCCTCTCACCCCTCTTGCATTCACGAACTTTTTAAATGAAGTATCCCGTATGTTACCGTCACCAGAATGTTATTCCTTTAAGATAATTCTATGGTAGTGCCAATGGGATAGTGCCGTGTCCCCATCCGAATTATAGACCAACGACATTTTAACGTCTTTCGTGTACATGCCATGTTATTTGGATTTGTAATTTTTTCGGACAACTCGTCCCGAGCCGCCAGTTGTGAACTTGAGATGCACGAATCTAAAAACGACCCTTCTGACAACAAAGAAAAAAAAAGATGAATATTACAAGGGTCAGGTAAAATGACCTTGAAGTATAAAGTATAACCGATGCCGGTTTTGTCCACAATGCAGGTTTTCTGTTGGCTGCTGTTAGAATCACCGATAATTGTTGATGCTGTGCAGTCACGTGACGAAAACACGCGGAGACAATGCGGTTGCCTCAAAAAACGCGGCCATTGTTCTTGAACACATTGTCTTCACGTTGTCAGTCCAGCAGGGGCGACGAAGAAAGAATGGGTATTACGGAACGTGTGCTATCTGATGTCCATTGGCGGCTTCGCACGCCCTGACTCGAGATTTCCTATATATTGCACAATAAGTCGGGCGATGCTTTCCTTCTCCTTGATTTTACCCACTTTCTCGTCTGTGGTTATTTGCTTTCTTCCGCTCGACAGTACCGTTGCTTGACGGTTTTATTGCTTCCCTTGGTGCTGGGACACCCCTCAGATTTTATTCTTCACGATCAGTCACGGCATTTCCTCTGCTACCTACTCGGTATTTGATTTGCTTTTTCGCCTACCGAACAATATGCCAGTGAACGCACGCGCAAGTAAGTGGTCTACAACCTGCGCCATGCTTCGGAGCTGATACTTTCTCTCAGTTACATTCATCAGCCTTAATGGCATCCGTATTCTGAGCGTAATCTCACTTATACTCGTGTTCTCGAGTACAATATTCGTCATGGTCAATAACATCAAGGCGGTCAATGCATTTGAAGCCAACAAGGGCAACATGGATCTGGAAGGTTGTGACTATATAGAGTGCGCTTGTCGTTCTTGTCACTTACCGAGCAACCGCTGATATGTTGTCTTCTCTAGGAACAGCACAGTGCCCAACCAACCTGCCGGTGTATTTTGGGCCGTTGTTGCAAGCTTGCTGATCCTATTCCAGACTATCATTCTATTCTGTGAGTGCTATTGTGATCAACTTAACAACAGGGTGCTGATCCTAAAATAAAATGAAATCAGTGTCCGAGATTAGCTGGCCAATGAAGTTCTTTGACCGTTACTTCCCCGTATTAGGGTCAGAGTTTGGTCTCGGTGCCCTCGGCATCTTTCAAGGCTTGTACGCAGCTCAACACTCGACTGCCTTATTCGATAGCTGATATCTTATTCTCCTTTAACTTTAATAGAATCTCAACTCAGATCCTCTCACATCACGTCGACGACTTCTCCCTTGTATCTGCATTCTTCCTCTTCGCCCTCGGCTGCCTCAACATGCTCCTCGGTCTCATCTTCCGTGAATCTGCCAAACCCAAACGCTCCATCACCTCATGGCGTACTGAATCGAAGGGTGTTCTCCCTACACACACTGGTTCTTCGTCCACGACAACAACCCTCGCTAATGGCAGACCCGCCACATACTTCCCCGACTCGGGCGCGGGGCTCCAACGCGGCGGCTCTGAGCACGGCAGCACATACAAGGGCCCGCTCTACGGCGAGAAGGCCGGGTATGGCTTTGGTACTCATGGCGAGAAGGCTGCTGGCTTGAGGGGTTTTATTCTGCAGAAGCCTGATGAGGCTCTACCGAGGTATATGACCCCACCCCCGCAACTGTCCAGGAGTGGTACCAAGAGGTCGTCGAGCTCGAGCTTCGAGTCACCGAGCCACCGGAGGAGTGATAGTCGAGACTCGGAGGCCGGGACCTCCAGGTCACACAGGAGTCTTTCGCCTAGCGAAGGAAGGCGAACACCATACTTCAAATCGAGCCCAACTGCTCTGTAAACCTGGACGCAGCTCAACATTGGTGTTCGTCGACCAGAGTCGGTGCAATAACGACATCGACACGAACTTGGAATGCAGCTCAGATTATGATTGACGATCCGATTAGACTCGAACACTACCTTGACGATTGAGCTGGGACTGGTTCCCAGACTCCCTTGTACGATGATAATGTTCATTACTCTACCATTCGGACCATTGTAGGCTTTATTTATTTAATCTCCTCTCAGGCAGTATCGTATCCTCGCCGCATGAGGGCGAGCTGTCGTTAATGTACACTAGACTTGTGTGTAACAATAGCACCCATTGTTGACCTTTTCTCAATTCACGACTCGGAGGCTCCATGGACTGATCATTCGACAACCCTAATAATGGACCAAGTCATTTGTGCCAAATGGATATCCGAAAATGTTGTACTTCCAAGCATAACACTTTACATTTATGAAATTACAATAGTCAGACAACTAACAAGGCGGAGGATGAGCAATAACACTGGAAGGAGTCTGGAACAGTTGGACTTCCGCTTTCCTGCGATTAACCAACCCTTGTAGGACCTGTCCGCCAGCAATATCCCATTTGGGCAGTTCCTGCGCTGCGACTGTGTCTGGATCTTCACCATTATTCAACCTCGCAATCAAGGTCGAGCTACCAGCAGCGCCACAGCCTTCATTAAATGCCCAACTGACCAAAGCACCGTACTGGTTATCGTTCAACCTGATAGAACTGTTTATATCGCTCGTAATGCAACTCTCGTAGGTACGCAAGTCGCTAGTAAGAAGCGTGCTTGCTTCGGCTTCTGTCAAGGGGAAAGAAAACGGGACCTCTGAACAGCCAGAAGTCTGACAGAGATGTCCATAACCGACAGTCGGGAGGCCGATTGGGTCTGGCGATGGGCTTGCAACGAAGCCCTCAAATTGTTTTATGAGGCTAATGGTCGCGGCATTGACTGCGGGTGCACCGCAACTACCCCCTGAAGCTGCCAAGCAACACTCGAAATCGGTGGGTCCTGGACAGAGACCTTGACGAAGGATAAATATAATTTTAGGAATCAATCCGAATTTGCTGGGGGTGAACTTACCCGAGGCGGTGTTGCCCGTGGTACAAGAGCTAGTGAAGCGACAGGTTCCGCCGCTACCGCAAGTCTTTGTACAGCACTGAACGTCGGTAGGGTCACTGGGGCAGAAGCCGGCGTGCGAAGTGCCTCCACC
This sequence comes from Macrolepiota fuliginosa MF-IS2, assembly GCA_015584085.1. Lineage (NCBI taxonomy): Eukaryota > Fungi > Basidiomycota > Agaricomycetes > Agaricales > Agaricaceae > Macrolepiota > Macrolepiota fuliginosa. The sequence continues at coordinate 71,003 of MU151126.1, read as the reverse complement.
GGAAGAGCAACTGCTGGTTGAGAGGCAGACACCGGGAACGCCATTCGCGGTGCAAGGTCCGTTCACAGCACCCAAGACAGAGGGTACCCCGAGGATGAGGAGCAGGGAAGCTAGAGAAATCATGGGAATAGTACGAAGAGTATTTTGTGCATTGAACTTGAAGTGCCTACGGTATTTTGTACACCATGAGTTTTCTCGTCCATGAGGCTTTGAGGTCTGGTGCTATAGACGTGACATCCCTGTGGGATGTACAGTACCTAGTGCGTCGACATTTGTTGACAGGCAGATGTTTTCATTGGATGCGTAACACGCGGCAACCGAATCTCACTACCGGAAAAAGAGCAAGAAGAACCCAGAAATCTTCCTGCAAGGGGTGCTTTCTTTTGGCATTTGATGGTCGTAATTGCAGAGTTCGAAAAGACTCGGCAAACAAAAATAGTGTCCCTTGCCCCTAGACCGAGAGAAAAGAGAGTGACGGGCGACTATGACTTGGACAAGTATAGGGTTGCTGTCTGTTGAAGTTGTAAGATGGCAGATCACCGGAACGCCCGAACAAAGCAGACCTCGAGAACGACTGTCGCGGGCTGTCAGCAATCTATCGTTGTCTCGCGTGGGGGTATGGCCACCAGTATGCACCGAGTTGTTAGGGAAGCGAAAACAAATGAAAGCTGGGAAAGGTATGGGAGCCTTTTTGGCAAATTCCGCCAATGACGGCAAGCCAATAAATAACGATCATGTGCAGCACATACTGGCATTGATTCCTTTCCCTTGAGCGTCACTCCTCAGATCCCAGGTGTGTTGGGTTGGTTCTGTAAAAGAACGGTTTTACATCGAATACAAAAAAAACCAATTACTATACAAATAAACCAAAGAGTAACATAGACCGAGTTATACATACTTATGTTGCATAGACATGTGGGCGGATTAGCCGCAAATGAATCTCAAGTACAACAATCCATGTGCATAAAATATGAATATATGAATGATTACCACGCCCAACTCTCAATATCCTCTCCTCAGTTTCTCATTTTCCTCCCTCAACCTCCGATTCTCCTCCCTCAGGTCAGTCAAATCCCCAACGTACTCTTCCATCAACGTCCTCAGCTCCTGCCTCCACCCTCTTCCCATCCTCACCAAGTCCAGATGCAATCCCATCATCTCCGCCTTGGTCTCCCTCTGGAAATCATACATCACATCCGTTACAATTGTCTTCAACAACTCATGCGCACTTCCGGTCGTAGGCATTCCTGGCACATGCGCAGAATGTCGAGGGTGGAGCGGCGATGCATCCCACGACACACTAGGACCATGACTTTGGTGAGACGAAGTGCTTGTGGGCAGGGGCCGGTGGGGCGAGATTTGCAGAGATAGACTCTTCTCGCGTTCATATTCCCCATCTTCGTCTGATTTAGGGCCATCCATTTCTTCCGCTCCGCTCTCGTCTTCTGGTCCACTCCCATCCTTGAAACCAACCGACTTGGTCCGACCTTTCCCCTTTGATGTTTGTCGATTCTGAACACTCGTACCTGCCCCAGCCTTCATCCATGCCTTGACTTCGGGCGTTCCCATTCCTAGCACGGCCATGCCCTTCTTTTTTATTTGTGGAGGGATGGGCGTAACTGGATCGGTCCTCATATCTGGTAAATCGGGTGAAGGCGTTCGACTATCATTGTGGAATTTTGCGACGGGGGACGTGGAGCGCAAGTTGGAAATGAAATCAGAAGGAATGGGAGGGACGGAAGGAACTGGTTCTGTTGGTGAGGTTCGTTTACGCCGGGATGTAGCAGATGAACTTGATGCTGACGGATCCGTGCGTACTGGACGTGAGGAAATGACGGGGGCAGAATCTGACGGTGCGAGTGAGACAGAAGAGGTAGCCCGAGATCTAATTCGGTTTCGAGCACTGGATATAGACGATATGGCTTCAGATACGGTTGTAGTAGTTTCTAGGTGGGTGGCAAAAGTAGGCTCGGTGGGTTCTGTGGTCGTGGACGGTTTTTGCGCCCTGATAGCGGAGGTGGCCCTACGAGCCGACGATTCTGAAATTAATGCAGCCTTTGCGGAGGAGCTCCTAGGTTTCAGGTTGGGTGAGGCAGAGGATATAGAAGTCGATTTTCTCGTCCTGACAGTTGCCGATTTGGCAACGCTAGTGGCAGTTAGACTACCGGGGCTGTTCCCATGGGGATCTCGCGCTGGGGACAATACTTTCTTGGGATCTGCAGTCCTTGACAAAGGGGACTGCTTGGGCTTTCCGGCCTTGAAGAGTGCTTTGAGAGGTGTTGCGGAGGCAGTACTAGTCCGCGCTATTCGTTGTCGCATGGGAGAAGATACAGGTTTGGAGACAGGTGTCCCTGGCAGATTCTTGACGGATAACCTGGGTGTCACTTTTGGCTTTGTGTCATCAGGTGAACCCTTCGGTTTTTTCTGAGGTGAGTGTTAGTCAGAAGGATCACTTGAGTGTTGTGAACGCGTACCCAAACAGCCAGGGTGCTAATGAAATTACCAGACTCACTGACCACAGTCGACTTCGGGGGCTTATCTAAAGCGCGCAGGTCCTGAACCAAAAGCCTGCCATCTTCGGTCCCAAGATATATTGATGCACCTTCTGGCGAAAACGCGATTGTTGTAAGAGAGACTTTTAAGTCCACTGTTCGGAAAAGCCTGACGGAAGTTGTTCTTTAATACCAATCCCGGAGAATAAAAACAATTCTGCACACACCCTTTCTCTTTATCCAAGTCAACCAGACCAACAACACCATCTGTCATAGCAACCGCAACTAAAGTTTTGCTGAATGGACTGCATGCAATGGCAGAGACGTGGTTCCCGTTTTCAGATAGTGGAATAACTTTTGATGGTGCTGATGGGCGCGTAGTATCATATACAAAAAGTTGATCTTCATAGCCCACCAAGAGTCGGGTCCGTGTGTATGGGTGGAAGACACATATAATGGTGAACATCCCCGGGGGCAGGCCGCGGAGGACAGTATGCGACCCGGTCGTGAGGTTATGCACGTAGACTCCGTCTGGGAGCCCACACGCAAGAAGAGTCGAGTCGTTGGAGAGTGATAAAGAAAGGATATCCCGTTTATGCGATCCAAAAGTTCGCACCACCTTCGCCGTTGGACCGCTACATTCCAGGACATGGGCCTTATCTCCTGCGGAAAAGACGATTGAGGATTTATCCTTTGCCAGTAAGCACCGTATGATATGTCCTTCTTCAAGGGTATACAAGCTTTTGAGCTGATTCGATGATAGGTCGTAACGAGAAATTGTCTGAGCTGAAGAGAGATAAAGTGCTGAGTCTGTTGCCCACGCACTTGCTCCATATTCTTCAGTGGGCGTAAGACATGAAGGTAAGCTTGAGGGCGGGTATTTGAGTGCGGATGGATCGACAACGGCAAGGACGTTTGTCGCAGTAATGGAGAGCATCGTTCTCCATCACATCAAATCTGCAACCAACGTTTCCGGATAGTTCGCGCAAACATATGCATACAACGCGTGATACACGTGACGCGATCGCCTACAATAGCAACAGGGGCTAGGTGATGGAAACTAGACGGGAAGGAAGGTTGGGTTAATATTAGAACGTAGAAAGGGAGGATATGATCACCAACTGATACGCGATACATACTGAATCCGTAGGACCGGCAAGGGGGTCTATCGTGTCTCGACCGTAGGTGTGAGGCCAAAAATTGGAGTACCCCTCGCTCGACTTCTCCATTTGAATGGCTCCCGCTACGACTCCGATGTCAGGTAGGATTCGGTACAACTCAGGATTTTCCGGGGTTTGTTGGTACCAGCTCCTTCCGGAAACCCAGGAAGATACTCAACTGACCAACCCGGGTTTGCATATGTGGCGTCGCCAACGTATTCGAGAGCCGCAGCATATGGTGAAAAATGCTACGGTGCCATTATTTATTCCAGTCAATTGGCTTGTTTTGTGAGTACTTGAGTCGAAAATGCTTACCTGTTTATGACCTTTGTCTGGTTCCCAATCATCGTCAATTGGTCAAGCATGTACGTGCGAGTCGATTAACACCTGTTGGTTGAGCTAAGATCTAGTTTCTGGTGTTTAGAACACCAAAGACAGCCTCAAGCTGAGAGACGTGGTAAGATGATGATGGAAGCTAGTCCCGGAGGTAACAGTCGTGATCGCCGTCGTTTGTGACTGGGGGTGCACGGGCGTTAATCAGAGTCGTCACAACCCTTAGTCTGGTACTGCTCTTTTACATACACTCAAGAACAGACAGAGGCTACATTGATTGACAATTCTCGAAAGAACGGGGTATTTAAGGAAGAGGGTATCTAGCAAGGAGGTTGACCAATAACACTCAAATACGTCTGGAACAACGAAACCTCCTCATTCCTCCTAGTCACCAACCCAGGCAGAACCTCTCCACCCGCATACACCCACTTCGGCAATTCCTCAGCCGCAACCGTGTTTGGGTCATCTCCAGCATTAAGCCTTGCAATTAAGGTCGAACTCTGAGCATTCGGACAGCCAACATTAAATGACCATGACACAAGAGCCCCATACTGATTCTCATTGAGTGGGACGTTGTCATCAACGTAATCAGAGATACATTGCTCGAATTCCTTCAAGTCCGAGAGTAGGAGCTGGCTGGCAGTGGTAGTGGTGAGAGGGAAGGCGTAAGGAACTTCAGCGCAACCACTCGTCTGGCAAAGGTGACCATAGCCGACGGTGGGGAGGCCAATTGGGTCTGGGGCAGGACTGGCGACGAAGCCTTCGAGCTGCTTGATGAGGCTGACGGTAGCGCTGTTAACAGCTTTTGGAGAGCAAGTGGAAGCGGGCAAGCAGCAAGTGAAGGTACTGGGGCCTGGACAGAGGCCTGTATACATACAAAAATGAGGGTGGTGTCGTTTAAGTAGAGCAAGTTTCGGCGTACCAGTAGCAGTGTTACCAGTGGAACAAGTGCTGGTGAAGCTGCAACTACCGCCGGAGCCACAAGAAGTCTTGTAACAGCATGTCACATCGGCGGAGTCATCAGGGCAGTAACCGGCAGCGTACGTTCCACCAGCAGAGGCACAATCAGTGGAGTAGATGCAGACGCCAGGCGTGCTACCAACACTGCAAGCATCATCAATGGCAGCCTGGGTGAAGCCGGAAGTGATGAGGAGGAGTGAGAGTGTCTTGAACATTCCAGCAGCAGAGTTGTTCAGGGAAGTCGGTTGTCTCTTGCCTTATATATGATCTGGCAGCAGCTTCTCGACATTCTGTGCCTCTGCCATGCAGGAAGAATATTCAAAGGTGAAAAGCCACATTGTTTCATACCCGGCAAGTGGGTGGCCTATCAAGCTAGCGTCCCAGAATCATGTAGCACCACATTGCTTGGTCCCGGGTGCGCATCTTCCATAGGCCGTGCTTTAGCGATATCATCTGGTCGTTTCATATCAGTCATATGGTAACCAAGGCATTGAGAGGAAGTACACTGACCACGTGGGTAGTCAATTAACGGCCATGCCTCTTTTGATAGAATTCTGATGCCGCTACGAGTGTTGCTTTGGAAGTAATTTCCTTCCTTCACCCGGATGGCACAACAACTGGTCGCCTAGTGCTGATAGTGGAGCCAGACGAGATAAACATAATCGTCACGGTTAGTTTCTTGCCGCCGGCTGAGTGATACTCTGGGCAATAACAACCCGCTGATTAGATGTCAATCACTGAGCATGACCAGGTTCACATCAGCATGAATATACTTTCTCAACCCAGTAGTAGGAATGAGAGGAAACATGAAATTTATTGACAGATATGGGAAGCAGTAAAAACAGGGGACCGATATTCAAAATACGGAAATTGATAGATTGATAATAATACGAACCTTGATCGAATTTTATTCAGAGTCGGATATGTCCATATCTTCATCCTCTCCTGTCGTGGTGGTATCAGGCTCGGCAGTTGGTGGGATTCTTTGAGCAGTGGGCGAAAGATAGCCATTCGGCTCAAGTGGTGGGCCCGAAGGACTGGGGATTACGGAACGAGGCGGGGCAGGATTAGACAGAGGGGGCAGCGGAGGTGGGGGGGATGAGAGCGGTGGCGGTGGTATCGGTGGTGGTGGTTCATCCGGGGGAGGTGGTGGAGTTGGTGGTGGTTCACCTAGAGGAGGTGGCGGTGGTTGAGCATATAGTTGAGAGAAGTAGTCATCTTCGCTTTCAAAGGCAGCATTCCACTCAAACGACGATGACGGTGGGGCCTCTTGTCGGGTATATGCGAAAAGGAGTTCTGATGAAAAGTAAGTTGAGGGGTATGATGCCCAGCGTATGGGTATGGGGGTTTGGGGGGGATCTCCTAAGCTTTCTTGATCTGCGAGGTAATTTTCGTTTTTTGATTGTACATCAGCGGAGTTTTGTGAAGTTAAAACGCTCTCTGAGGTATCCTCAACCTCGCCAGGATCACCAAAAATGTAGAACGACTCATCGGAACGTTCGTAACCTTCATCCAGATGTTCATCCCAAATTTTAGCAAGCACTTTTTCCCTGGGGTCAAGGGCACTGACCCAACCTGGAGGATAACCCCAAGTCGCCATGTTCTTCAGCCAGTCCCCATCACCAAATCCAATAGCCTCACGCAGCAAAGGACCTTTGATTTGCCCAGGTTGAAAGGTCCCAAGCCACTCAAGACGTTGTTGCCGCCAACCCTCCGCGAGGTAGATCCGGGGGTGATTCACTATTCCGCGCAATTCCTTATAGAAGTTGAAGTATTGGCGAGACAAAGATATTAATTCTCTATCCCGTCGGAAAGGACATTCGGGTACGGAATGATCGGGCGAACCACAATTGAAGCATAGATTAGCCGAATCTACCAGTGGCTCCTCCTCTCCTCCATCTGATCCCTCCTCACCCAGGAGGGTGTCGGTGTGACGCTGGTATATGCCGCACATGTATGATTCGTACCATGGATTAATGACGCCAGAAGTATCGACGAAAAAGAGAGAATCGGAGGAGGTCGGAGCTGTCACTATTGCTTGGGTGTGTCCTCCATTGGCGGCTGTGGCTGCTCCTGAGACGACTGTAGATCCCATTTCTCGAGAGCCTGAGTCACAGTCTGTGCGTCCCAACGACCTTTGGCGATTTCCTTGCCTTCGAGGTGAAGTGCAGGAATCCAATACACATACTTCTTCTTCCACTGCTCCTGGCCCTTGTCCTGGATGTTAATAGTCTCCAGTTGGAACGGCCGCTGTAGGTAGCATGCTAATCAGAAGAGGGCTGAAGTTCGGGGGTGGTTTGGCTCACTCGCTGCCGGACTTTGGTAAGTTCTGCCTTAGCAATCTGGGCAGATATTAGCAAACGACGATGGTATCAATTATGAGCGGGCAAACTTACGTCACAAAGAGAACAATTGGGCCCCGAGAACAGCGTCAGACGAGGAGTACGAGCAAGCCGCGCAGCCATGATTGGACAAGTATGGCGGTCGCTGTAAGCATGACTGAGAGGTGCTCGCACACGTGACCGGGCGCGTCTCAGGAGTCAGGACGCGTTGTGACTCATTGATGGCTTGCAAGGACTTGAGGGGTCTTGCGGTCAGACAAGGTCAGACACTGAGGACGCTGCTCATCTTTGTTCGTTCGGCCGGCTGATGTTCCCATAGCAATGTCACCTTTAGAAATTTGAATTCTGTACTGACAGCCGACAAGCTAGCTTTCGGTCTCTGTAGACGGGCGAATCAGGTTGCGGGAAAGCTGGGTCATAAGCATGGCGAACATTCCTGGGGCTGTGCCCCTTTTCAACTCTGAAAACTCCCCACTATCAAGAGTTAGATCTGGCTAAGTTCAGGTCGTAAATCGGGGCTGTCAATCAATGGATGGCGGCGGTAAACGGTATTCATTTCTTAATTGGCTGCAACACGTGATGCCTGTCACGGGCTGTCGGTTCACTTGGGAGTCAGGGGTGCAAAACAGTTCGTCTTGTCTCCTTGTCCGTTCTTTTAATTCTGCGCCTAACTCGCGTCTGCACAAGGTCCATGCCCTGCAATGACCTTGCCGGAACCTGCATGGCGAGTAAAGAGTATGTCTTCCAACTATATTTTGCCTCAGAACTTATGCTAACGCTGAACAGCACGACCTTGTCCATTTTACCAAAGAGGACATTGCATATTTGCAAGTTCTTGTAATTTCCTCCACACTGCACCATCGCAGTTCTCGCAGGATGTGGAGACGAGCCAGGAAGCTGTCGCACCATATTCCACACATACAACACCGGTCAAACCTCCCATTATTTCTGTCGAATCGCCCCGTTCCATTCGCTCTCGTTCGCCCCGGCTTGCTAGTTTATTGTTGGCACTGAAGGATGTTCTTGGTGATGATCCGGAGGAAGAGCTCGTTACAACGCCTGTCAACACAGTGACCATGGCTAATGCTTCTTGGTCGGCCAGCTCAACTACCTTCGTAGACGATACGAATCCCGAGGCCGCAAAAGTGCTGGAAAAGTGCACCCCTCCGTCTTCACCCTCCAACACACTCCCTTCTTTTGATGCCAACGACCCTCTCCTTGATGACCAACATTCTTTTGTTCACGATTCCCGGACCGACGACAACGTAGATCTCGGTACTGAAAGCCCGTCATTGCCCCACTCAGACACCGACTTGGAAAATAAAACTCTGCCGAATGATGCCTCGGTCTCATTGGGACATCCATCTATTCATACTATCGGCAGCTCTCCTGTCACCGAGGGCAGTGAAGAAGGACAATATGCTGAACCTGTCCGTTCCGTCATTCGCGATGACCTTCTCTCCCCTGTTGAGATATCACATCTCCAGCTGGCTAATTTTACTCGGGCGTCTATGGATATGACAGAATACATTGATGACGATGATACCTGGCGACCACCATTTCCTTTGATCCTTTCCCCACCACGGAGCCCAGTAGCCGCCCCTGGATCTACTTTTGAACTTTTGGCATCTCCGTTTGGTAGTCCCAGTAGCCGTGTACTTTCCCCTCGGTTAAGCGCCTTCATTGGGCGACATCCTTTTCTCACGTCGAGGGAAAATACCGACGACACCGATGTCCAGAGTGCTCATGACTCTGATCTTGACTCTCCACAGGCTCGGCCTATCCAAGAGGTTACGTATACCGCTCGGCCTATCCAGGGGGTTACACATGCTGCTCAGCCTATTAAAGAGGTTACACGCATCCCCCAACCTATCCAAGAGGTTACGGATGTTGTTCAGCCTATCCAGGAGGTTATAGATGTTGTTCGGCCTATCCGGGGGGTTACGCATGTTGCTCAACCTACCCGAGAGGAGTTTACACATGTTACTCAGCTATCATCGCCTACGGAGGTCGCGGCCGATGATGATATCATTGATGTGTCGGTCGCCTATCAAGTCCTTGCAGATGAAGGGGAGGACGTTGAGGCCGACATTATTGCGGATTATGGACAAGAGGAGGTTAAGGAGGATGAGGATGAGGACGAGGACGAGGAGGATGTTGAAGAGCGGGAAGAAGATATTGAAGAACGAGAGGAAAATGAAGAGCGAGGGGAAGATATTGGAGAGTGGGAGGAAGATTCTGAAGAGTGGGAAGAAGAAGTTAAAGAGCAGGAAAAAGGCCTACGAGAGCAACAGGAGGGTGTTGAAGAACGAGTGGAGGACGTCGAAGAACGGGTAGAAGAGGAGGGTGTTGAGGAATGGGGGGAGGATGTTGAGCAACAGGTGGGGGCTGCTGAAGAACGGGAAGAGGACGTTGAAGAACGAGAAGAGGGCGTTGACGAACAGGAGGAGGATGTTGAACAACAGGCGGAGGGTATTGAACAACAGATGGAGGGTATTGAGCAACAGGTGGAGGATATTGAGCAACGGGTGGAGGTTGTTGAAGAACGGGAAGAGGACGTTGAACAACAGGTGGAGGGCGTTGGAGAATGGGAGGAGGACGTTGAAGAGGTCTTCGTCGAAGAGGAGGGGTCTCGAGAAGACTTAGACGAAGATGAGCGGGATGAGGGTGATGTGTCATTTGGTTCTACATCCCAGTGGCATTCGGAGGGTGGCGACACGGCTGTCTATTTTGGCAAACGGCAATCTGCTCAGCAGGAGGTTCAATCTGCCATCAGGCGCGCGAGTCAGACTCCTACCCACTTCCTTCAATCTCAGGTTGAATTTTTCGAGAACGAGCCGACTGCCAATTCATCGATCACATTGGAGGAAGGCACATGTAGCATACCTGACTCTGGACCCGCTGGACATGCTGCGAATGAAAGCAACCCACAGTCTCCATTCGTCACCGAACCTCTTTTGACATTACCTCCAGGCTGCAAAGTTCCTACTGATGATCAGCATCCAGCGGTTCCTACTTCGGCCTTTCAGGGTATTCACGAGGTATTGAGACCAGATCTTGCTGAGGCCCCGGTATTCGAAGAAGACGTCTCTGAAGACGTTGGGGGCGAGTCCAATGTCAGCGAAACTGCGCGCTTGGCGTATCTCGAGCCCGATGACAATGAACAACCTGGAGATGGCAGCTCGTTCACTTCGTTATACGAGGCTTATTCCGACTTCTCTGCCTCTCCTTTGCAAAGCTCACATAGCCAAGAGTCAATTCTTTCCCCTAAGCCTCGGGAATGCCAGCCTACGGACATCGCACCAGGAGAGTCATCAAGCATTTCGACCCCTCTGAGCTTTTCCCGCGAAAGGGTATTCACACCCCCATCGCCCGAGGGTCGTAGCCGGATGATGATGGCCGATTCTGTACGTCGTTCACGGTCGCCCATGCCCTCGCGACATTCTATGTCCCTCTCGAGGCGATCAAGCGGGTTGGGCTCTCCTTTTTCTATTCAACCCGAAAATAGGGACGCGATTGAGGACATGGATGATATCAAGTCGCCCACTTCTGCAGGATCAAGGAAGGTTTCGTTTGGGTGGCGGAATTCTCTTGTATCGGTGAGTATATACATGTTTCCTCTGTATCTATTCGACAACTGATGTTTTTGTGTAGAATCGCTCGAGTAGATCTACCCGTACGTCTCGGACTTCACGAACGGTCACCAGACCTATCTTCGAGCTATCAGGGAGTCCACCGCCAGCAGACAATCCTCCATCTTTGAGTTCCTCTCCTTCAAGTCCTGCCCCACATGTCTCTTCTCGTCTCCGACCGTTAAGACTAGTAAGTCAGGTTAATTTATGTTTAAAGATGGAGCTGAAGCCTGTTCATAGTCTGTCATTCTTGATTCTCAGCCTCAAGCACCACGTTCTGCACCTTCTCATACATCTGCATCAGTCCATCGTCCACAACCGCCTAGTAAGTCATGCTTTGCTCTTGTCCACGTCCGCTAATTATTGTATAGGAAATCATCGCGTATCTATGTCAATTTCAAGTGTATCATCAAGCCGTAGAATGTCGCACAATCCTTCGGTGCGTAATACCGTTCTGAGTCGACATTGTAGAGCTGAACCTTTGCTCCAGCTTTCGTCTCGTTTTTCGCTTATGTCTGATCGCATGCGCAATAATTTAATTTCGTCGGATAGCCGCGTACCATCTCCTTTGACCTCTGAAAACTTTTCACAGCTTTCCAATTTCGGCCCACCATTATCGGCCCCCATATCTCATTCTCACATTTGGCGCAGAGCGTCAGTATATTCCACAATATCGCAAGACGAATACCCCCGTGCATCGAGCAGGCTCTCAGAACCCGCTATTCGTCCTATAGACGAAGAAAATGACGATGAATACGACGAACATTACGAAACCCACGACCGAAGTCCAGAATATAACAATGGCAACAACGAACATATTCATAGACGCGTTACCCCTCCTATGCCAACCCCTCCGCCTAGTGCTCCTGCTGTCCAACCCGCACGACCTTTCTACCATGCTGTATCTACAGCAAAACCGACACTTATGTTTGCCATTGCTAGTGATGATGTTGTGGAGGTGAAGCGGGTGTTGGAAAGTGGTGATGCTGGACCTAATGATACCGTTGGTCCGCAAACGGCATTAGAATTTGCGTTGACGAACGATCAGCTAATGAACAAGATGGAGATCGTCAAGACCCTTTTGGCATATGGCGCCGATCCTCGTTCGGTGAAACAACCTAATCCTGTTGTGCAACAACGCACTTCAATGGAGGCCCAAAATGCGGCTGGCGGTGTTGAGGACGTTGAAGATCCTCCCGCCCCGTCATTGATGGATCATATCGACCCAGCATTGAAGTACGTCCGAAACATTTATTTGGTTCTTCTAGCCCTGTTGACGTGATTATGAATTGGCTAGGTACTATGTTGAACGCGCTGATGCTCCACACACGCGCCGTACTTCAGCTTTGATTCATCGTTCTTTCTTCCGACCTCTTACGAAAGTGCGGTATGAGCTTGTTGGCCAAGATTGTGTGCTCGAACAGCTGTTTCGGGTGTTGAGCATGCAATCTCGTGGACTTTCGACGGCTCCAATCGTTGTGCTCCTGTGTGGACCCAGTGGACACGGCAAGAGTCTACTTGCGCGGAAGTGTATGTTGTTTTGGGTTTGACCTTTTATATAGCATGCGGATGCTGATGGATATTTTTGTGTAGTCGGATCATTGCTCGACGTACCCACACACACCGTCAATATGACGGCTCTGAGGTCGACTCATGACCTGTGGCAGTCACATTCAATGAGTCCATATGAGGTTCGTGCTGTTATTCTTATCGTGTTGGATGATGACCTAAGTGGTGAATAAGACACCAACGACATGTACGCTCGCCGAATTCTTGATCAACAATGAGGGCAAGCGATGCGTTGTTGTGCTTGATGTTAGTGTTTCCACAATATGCTTTAGTGGCATCACGATGACTGATATCATTCATGAATAGGAGATCGAGAAGACTGATGAGAAAACTCTTTGGTCGCTGCTCATGCCATGGGAACTTGGCCGATGCTCATTTGAAGCCAGTAGTCGGCACATTGACGTCCGTAATGTTGTGTGGTTGGGCACGTCAAACATCGGGCACGACCTCGTTTTCAAACATGAGGAGTCGCGAGCGCGCCCGAATGACCTGATGGCGCGTGAGGAATATGTGGAACTGATGGGACTACTACGTCCGGTCGTATCTGAGCGCCTGGGGGTAAGCAATTACGCCCAATGTCAGATGATGATAGGTATACTGACATGGGACATGATAGGCATCGGTGCTGTCAAGAGTTACAACAGTGCTGCCGTTCGTGCCGTTCACGGTGGAGGAAAAGAAGGCTATTTGCTCAGAGGCGTTGTATTCCCTTGGTGGGGAGGATGTGCGGTCGTTGTCGGCGCAGATGGTTGAATCTGTGATCCGGGGGGCTTTGGGAAGTTATTGTCCAGCTGAAGGTGCGAGATCGCTGCACAGGGCGATCTCGAACCAGTTGATGGATATTATCTAATGTTCCGTTTTTCGCTTTCTTTTCTTTGATCGCTGGTTAATCGTTAGTTATTTGGGTTAGGATACACTCAACTTCTTGTAGCATCATTAATTTTTAAGTTATATTTTTCAGTTTATTCGCTTTGCCTGCTTAATTTAACACTATACATCCCCTGACTTCTTGTGTGACATTCCCGCTAATTGAGGAACCGCAGTGACCGAATGAGCTGGATTAGGAGATGAGATAGATAATAAATGACAGAGCTTGAGCGCTTAAGCTGACATGTGTTGTAGCGAACTTGTTAGTAGTGATCCACTATGACAGGACACGACAGCTATTTGATGAGAACCGATCCCAGTTGCTGTTCGCTCCACGGATGAAAGACTTGTAAGGGAGGAGAGGGCGCAACAGTTGACTGATCCTCTTTCCTTCCCTTCCCCACACTTTCGACTTCCGTTTCCTTCACTCTTTGTCCGTTCGTCTAGGACTGTTCCCTTCTTTCAGACCCACATTCTTTCCCTCTGCGTGTTTTTTCGGTGTTCCTGACACCGTTCGGAAATTCAAATGCTGCATCATCGCCGTGATGATATTCTCGGTCGTCAGCCGTACTTGATGGTAAGGACGAACGCAAGCGAAGGCAGTAGTATTGGACACCAAGTTGAAGAATCGCAGACAACTAAAAGATCACAACCGTCGTCACCGACGACGGTGATTGTTGCGGTTGTGCTTGCAGTGGTGGGTCTACTACTTGTCGCAGGTGAGCACTTGAACATAAGTTGGCGTTGCCGATTCTTGGTGGGGTTGTGCTGAAAGGCAGTTGCATTGTGGTAGGGATTGGGCTAGGCGTGTATCGTGCACAGAAGCGGAAGAGAGAAAGAATGGAGCGGTTGACATCTGTACCGATCTCGAACAAGAGAATTCGGCAGGATGTGGCGCACATGCAGTTGGACCTTGAAACTGCAGCCGAGTCAGAGGATAAAGTCGGTTTGGGCTTAGGGAAACCAGAAGGAGCGATTCTGGTTGCGAGTTCCGATGGGACCGCGATTTGGCACGGAAGTGTCGATGGGAAGAGTGTGGATACGGATAGCTTGGATCAGGCCGTTGGATGGGTCCCACAGATAAAGCCGGGGTATGGGACGAATATCGTGGCGCCAAAACCGCCCTTGAAGAAGCAAACGCAAAACAAGCCGCAGAAACAGGAACAAGAACAGCAGCCACCGCCGACGATGCATGTCACTGCCCCGAGCTTGACAGGGAGCGAGGTGTTGAGCATGTCGCCACCCCCGTCATATTCTATCGCGAATAACATTGGCGGGGTGTTGGGCCAGGTGCTGGAGGTGGATACGAGCGGGGAAAGGATAACTGATGTGATCGATGTGAAGGGGGAGGGGAAGACCCCAATTTCGCCTGCGTCGGTGCTGAGTACACGCTCGGAAGCACCGTCTCCAGCGCCATCCGCTAGCACGGCCCAGTCCACGCTGGATGAGCCTGATGTTATTCCGGCTCCACTCCCGAGCCCAGCTCGTTCATCATCGTTCGCCACATCCACCGCTCCTGCGCCTTCGCAGATCAAGGAGCATGTCGCCTCAGCATCGAAGATTGGCCATGTCAGGAACAAGTCCTCGCAGAGCTCTACCAGCAGCCGCGCTTCGTCTTCTGTGTCGGACCGCGCTGAGCTCCCAAGGTTGATGACAGTCTCCAACACTTTTGTACCTACACTGGATGACGAGTTGTCTGTCAGGATTGGCGATACCGTGCGTATGTTGGAGGAATTCAAGGACGGCTGGTGTACCGTCCAGCATTTGGGCAAGTTTGATGCACCCAGGGGTGTCGTTCCGAGAGTCTGCCTGCAAGAGCGCCGGAGTATCGTCCCGACTCACAAGGGTTCCACTGCATCGCTGTCGGGCTCTATTTCAGGGTCGTACCGTCACTAAAATTTTGAAAGCTCAACCTGTGATATTACGTTCGCGGTTCGCTTCAGTACTAGTTAGTGTATTTGAAGGTTTCGTGCTCACCTATGTTATCGACCACCTAGCTTGGACGCTTCATTTTAGTTCCTTCCTTTGGGCTGCCCCTGTAATTGACAATCTTTCGTATTGTGCTGATTTTTTGCCACGCCATCCTTATCAGACGTCCTTTCTGTATGTAGTAGTTTCCATTCCTGCTCCTTACGTTTACAGGAACCCCCTGTTGTGCTGAACACTGTTATGCAGTGTCGATCCCCGATACCATCTTGACAGCATGTTATAACAAGCATTAATTAGATTGTGTGGTCGAGTGGCGAGGATGTAAAATGAACGACTGAGTAGTGCAAACGAGGACATACTGAAAATACTGGATACGACAATTGATAACATTACAGAGTTCCTCATTCCTCAGCCAAAAGAACCTTTCTCCTGTACTTTGCCTGATCCCTCAGCCACTGGAAACCAAAAGTCAGTGAAATGTGATGATGGATAGGACAAGGAACTGACCTGTCGGTACTGGTGTATAGAGCCGATTTTTTCGCCTGGAAAGATCATAAACATATGCACAGGAATAAATGTACAATTACACGCACCATAATAATCCGGAATTGGGCTCGTCGGGCTTTGAAGGGAGGCATCAACACGGTTCTTAGCTATCCGCTGATAGAATTCACGGTCCATCGCGTCTATGACAGCGAGGTTTTGACGGTGCGACATTCTCCAAAGCATAGTGCCAACGCTGGGACCAATAAGAGCTCCGGCACCTTTATGCTGACCGTCAGTTCCAGCCCCCGTGTCATGTTGCGTGGGACGTACCGACGCAGGCTACGGTGGAGATACCATAGAAGAAGAACGGGTCAATTCCCTACGAGAGAACTGGGTCAGCGAAGGTCGTATAACGCAGCGAATGACGCGCACCATGATCATTTTGGTCGGGTCTGTGTCGAGATTTCCGAAATACGCAGCACCTCCGGCAAAGCCCAGCAATGCACAGGGGACTGTAACAGCCTGACACTCTAAGTCAATCTTTCACTTTCAAGGAGAGGAGCACTGGCAACTCACGATTTGCCACTTGTGTTTGCTTCCTCTAATTGCCAGATATTCACGCCATGTGAGTGTTGGTTGGGATGCGGCCTGACTCTGACCCGTAGAAACGTATGTTCTGCAGACAAAGAGCCGCTGTTTCGGAAGCTGGCGCAGAGCAGGGCGAGAAACCAAAGCCAATGGACGACAAAGCGTATGTTCGACCATGACGTTCAAATTTTGTAGACCAGGCGTCTGTTCGCGAGGCTGCCTCGTCCCCACGTGAGACCGGAGGCTGACATTTACCGTGGGAACTCGGTGATGGCCTGCGAATGTTCAGGTTCACAAAGTCCCTCGCAACCGTTAAATTGGAGCTCAACAACTCATTTTCGTGCAATACGAGTCTAGTTGGTATCACACCATGCATTTCTGTCCTCCCTGTGCTATATGCTGCACTGCATGCGCTTCAAAACAGCCCAAGACACCCCTCAACTATGCATTTGGCAACCCAGAGAACAAAACCAAACGAGCATTCTCGCTCGACAACCTCTTAGCCGTCGGCACCGTTTCTATTAAAAGAGCACCACAGCAGGAGCCTTCGTTATGCGACCACGTTCATGCAGATGATGGATGGCACCAATTTGACGGCTTCTGGCATTCGGGTTATCTTGCAGAGGATGATGCGGCCCTCAGCAAGGATCTCTGGCTTTTGGTCAGAGACGATTTCATCAGGGTTACGTATAACATCGTTAGCGAAGAAGCGTTCATGCTACGGATTTATTTCGTCCCAGTCGATCTCAAGAATGTAAAGGGAAGACTTCATCACAGCAATCGCACGGGTTCCTCTCTGTATATTGGCCAGAGCGGTCTCAGGGAATTGATACCCAAAGTATCTCGGAGTCGCGAACAATGGTATGGTCTCCCTTGTGAAAATTCTGCCGGCTTCAGGTCCTTGATACATGCACCGCCGGTACGTTTTGTTATTACCTACCCGAGCTTGATTGGTAAACAAGCCGCAGGATGGTCGTACCTTGGCGGAGATATACAGTGATCTTGCATCCCCTGAGGTTGACGCATCGAACCCTTGCAATGAGGCTGTGGCTCGTCTGCTCAATCACAAAGATAACCTCGAGGGCTTCGGTTTCCGCAGTGTCCTCTATCAGTATCAACGTCGCTCCATAGCCGCCATGATCACTCATGAGCTTGACCCTCATACCGTGCCAGATCCACTTTATATCCCACTTTCAACCCTCAATGGAAAAGACTTTTACTTTCAGCCCCAGACGATGGAAATTGCGGCCGAACGTGGGATGGTGGCGCAAACTCGTGGAGGGTTATTGTGCGAAGAATTGGGTATTTAACCATTTATCTCTGCTTTACGACGCTGCAACTCAATGATTCCTAGGAACCGGTAAGACTGTGATGGTTCTGGGCTTGATTCTATCCACCCTGAACCAGTTACCCTCACCTCCTGAGACAGTTGCTGTGCCTCCAGTTATACTTACAGCTCTTGCCTTCAAATATTTCCCTTCTGGCCCATACGCCGCTGCCCGACGAGCCATCCTCTTCGGAAACCCCATCGCAGATCCGTCATCTTCCCAGGTGCCTTCGTTGGTCGAACTCATGCTTCATTATGCCCGGACGAAACCATTTCCGGACATCCCCAGTTCTCGTACGCCCAAGGGGTGGAAAAAATTCGAAAGGCGTGTGGAGCTTGAGAACAAGTTTGAGATGACTTCCTTGAACAATCTTCTCCAGAAGAACGTGCCTTTCTACCCCCATTCTCCCGAAGAAACGGACGACTCTCGATCATACAGAAGGAGGATCGCGGTCCCTCCACGTATCATGTACCTCTCAGCGGCAACACTGGTTGTCGTTCCACCCAACCTATTGAGCCAGTGGGATCGCGAGATAAACAAACATTGCGAACGGCTTTTACGTGTGCTTGTCCTGAGATCTGGTACCAAGATGCCTTCTGCAAGGGTTTTGGCGTCTGATTACGACGTCCGTTACTCCCTTCTGTGCGCAAGCGAGATCTGACTTGATATCTTATTGCAGATAATCCTGATGACATATAACCGTGAGTACCTCGCCGCTGATATATTTTGGTAACCGAGTCCCCACACTGCTATATTATAGGATATACGGCCGAAGCAGCACACAAGGATATTTCAAAACTTCATACTCTACCCGCCTGCACATGTCCCGATATTCCTGGTTCACGTATCCCGGATTGCAAGTGTCCAACCCCTCAGGGCGTTTCACCTCTCTTACAAGTCCGTTGGAAACGCCTCGTCATCGACGAAGGACACGTGTCTGCCAGCTTGTCAACAAACCTCATGCATTTTACTAAGTCGCTCAGCGTCGAACGGAGATGGATCGTCACTGGCACCCCGACAACGAACCTACTCGGCCTCAGCCTTGGAAAGGACACTATTTCGGAGTTCACCTTACATACTGAGACATTGCAATACCCTGGCGAAAGGGAAGGGGATCTGGAAGACCTCTCCTCCGGAGATACTCCTGAAGGTGGTGATAGCCCCGCGCAGCCCGTCATCAAGCAGCGAATCTGGAATAAGTATGATAGGGAGGACATGAATAAACTCGACAACATGATTACGCACTTCATCGCTGTTCCGCACTTTATCGCGAACCCGAGGCTCTTGCATACTCACCTGCATCAGCCTTTGATGAACAAGGACGGTCCGCGGCCAGGTTCCATCCAGATGCTTAATCAAGTCATGCAGATGATTATGATTCGGCATAAGGTTGAAGATGTGGAGAAGGATATTGCGTTGCCGCCCGTGATTCATGAATCGATTCTTTTGGACTTGGATCCTATAGTCGTGAAATCGTATAATGCCTTGCAAGCGACGATTGCTATCAATGCGATTGATTCACAACGAACCGATCAGGTATGTATGCAGGTTCTTTGCTCACTTGTTCATGTTGCTAACGCTATGATACTAGGATTACTTATTCCATCCCAGGGTGAGTGGTAGCCCCTTTCCACAATGATTTCGCGAAACTCATCTCTATGAATAGAACACCGATTACCTTCAGATCACTGTTAAGAACATGTCACAGTGAGCAAGATTATCCTCGTATTGAGAACCAAGATTTATCTAGATTTTTAGGCTTATGTTCTGGTCCGTTGACGAAACCCTCTACAACGTGGATCAGCTTGTACAAAATGCTCGGTCAACGGTAGATCGTGCCCTCCAACGTAACATGCCACAAGAGGACATTCAACTCGTCGAGGAAGCATTCCGACACATGTAAGCTTCTTATCCTCAACATTGATTTAGACAACCGACTCTTGCGCTTTTTACACTAGTCAAATAGCAGCCTCGGACCCGTTGTGGAGACGCATCCAGACACATGAGGATGTTCCATACCGCATCTACAAAATGTCTCGGACAGTATTCAATGCCTGGACGCGTACACCCGAATCCAGCTCACCCACCAACCCAACCCTAATTGGCCTATTGCACGCTGACCGCCTCCTGAAACTCCATGATCTCATTACTTCCCGACCTCTCGCTAGCAAAGACGTTATCATTCAACAGGGCGCAGAAGTTGCAGAAACAGATATGGAACTCCGCAAAGCATTCGAAGATACATACAAGCGGAGCAAGAATAAGCATAACCGGAAGTATACACATGTGGGTACAAAGCCAGGTGCGGCAGCCGGGTCGGATGCGACGGAAGTACATGCAGGATTTATGGTTGAGAATGCGGCGAAGAAGGCTGCGGCCCCGGACACGTTGAAGGAGATGAGGAAAGAGTTGGATCAGTCGCTTGCGAAATTGGAGAAGGATGATGATGATGATGTTAAGGGTGATACCTCAGCTGCGCCTGGCCCCACTGATAGCGTTGATCCCAGTACTGGCAGTGCGCCGTCCGTGCTTTTACGCTCATCGGTCTTGGCTGATGTGGTTGTGGGATCGTCGAATTCAAGCAAGCTGAACTATATCATTAACGAGGTGCGTTTTGGTTGTTTTACTGGACGATGCTCATGGGATTCGGTTTTCAGGTGATGGAGCACTCGGCGGACGAGAAGATACTGATATTCTCGGATTCTGAGCTGACATTAGCTCATGTCTCCGAAGCTTTGGAACTTATCCAAGTCAAATTCCTTCGTTTCACGACCCAGATCCAACCCCAAGTCCGTGAGCAGTTGGTATTGACTTTCGAAACCTCGGAGACATACCGAGTGTTTTTGATGGAACTCAAGCACGGTGCTCGTGGACTGTAAGATCCAGCACTCTAGGCCCCATATTTGTCCCATTTAACGTTATGCCCTGACCTAGGAATCTCATTTCAGCCTCCCGGGTTATCTTTTGTGAGCCAGTATGGCAAGCTGACGTTGAAAGTCAGGCCATTAAGGTCTGGATTCATTGTATTTTTGTCTAGCGTTCCATTTACCCTGTTCTTCCAGCGAGCACATCGCATTGGACAAACACGTTCCATTACCGGTAGGTCCCGAGAACCGAGGGTTCCTGCACGTTGCTTCGCCGCCTCATCGCTGATGCTTCTCGTTCATTCCAGTCAAGACCCTCGCCATACGTGGAACCGCGGAAGAGAATATGGTCGAACGCCGGACTTTGTTCAAAGGGAGTCATGATAAGATTCCTAAACTCATCGAGGAATCTGGCATGCGGCACTTCATTGCAGTGAGTGTATTAATCTACCACGCACGTGCTTACACATAACTCTGATCTGCCAACGCCCATCCTAGAACCCTAAGTTCCTCACACATAAACCTGAGAGGCTTCCAACAGCCGAGTTCCCCTTGATTCATTTCCCTCGTCAACCCCCGCCTTCCTCGACCGGCGCCCTGAGAATCGATATACCCGCCTTACAACCCCCTCCCTCGCCTTCACCTGGATCGGCGTCTTCGTCTGGCCAAAAACGCGTTTTCACAGAGGACCCACCACAAGAACTCGATATATCTGATGATAAGGCTGAACGCCCACCGCCTGAAAAGAAACAGAAAGCGGTTCATTTTGGGTGAAGTCCCTTTCCTACATATGTGTAGCCAACGTAGAGTTATTTTTACTACACAAATTTAATGCATTCCTGATTTAGCGCGTTCGGATATTTCGGGATATTAGGATTTCCATGACTACAGCATGCACATCACTTGCTCCACTCATAATCACAGGTGATCCCAACAGAACAAGAAGTGCTGATTTCTGTTGATCCCCCCGGATTTACACGATTTACACACGATTTGCATACAACGCCAGGTTCGACAAAACTCCGAAACTGCCGCAGGCCCGGCAGCGCAATATGTTGAGGTCCCTGGCTAACGACTAGGGAACTCGGTCTCAGGCAACCTACATGGCACTGGGATTACCCAAGAATGTGACCTTGACCAATGCACTGAATCAGACCCTCGACAACCGGTGGTGCGGGATCAATCAAAGGAGTCGAATCTAATGCTTCCTTTCAGGCGTCTTGCGGCGATTGGCTTTGACCTCTCACGCGGAGACTAAAAACCGTCCTACGCCCCGTTTGCCGCCCACCTGCCCGGGCCAGAATAAAAGGTTGGAGCAGTCGGAATTTTCTTTCCATACTTTCACAACTTCCCCTTGTGTGTTGTCTCCTCCCCGTCCCTCTGTCTGAACAACTATCCCTCCCTTTCCTTTACCACCACTCTCTTTCAGGTTTTCGTTAAAACGCACTAAATCCACCTTGAAGTCGATACCATGATCATGAACATGCGCCTTCTTTCCTTCGCTGCCGCTTTCCAAGCACTCGCAGTCCTCCTCGTCGCCGTGACCCAGGTACAAGCCGGACCACTCTCCATTCAAAAGAGAAAAAACCTGGATGTTTGGATCCCACAAATCACTGCGCCTACTGCATCTTCGGTCTGGGATGCTGGCGCGGTTGAACTTGTTTCCTGGTATGTTTACGGATCAACAGAATTCCACCTACCCCCACAATTCCCGTAGTCGTGGAAACACCCACGCCCCCATTTGGAGTGGGAGGTCAACCGGGTCTTCTAGCGTTCGGGTTGTTTTCAAACAAATGCTGACTGAAAAATCAGGGACACATCGAACGCCCCGCAGAACATTTCCAACGGCGGCCACGTTGTTTTGAAATCCGGTGTGTTTTCTCAGCAGCAATCGTAAATGATTCATTCACTGACCGACCGCCTTAGCCGCAACCACGTTTTCTCAATCTCAATTCAAACATTTGGCCGGTCCATTCGATCTGAGGATTGGTCAAATCAACGTTACTCTGCCTGATGGCTTGGTCACAGGAGAGTACACGATCGTCTGTGAGTCATAAATACTTCCAAGCGCAGTGTCAGGGTGGCTGACTGCTTTCTTGAAGTGTTCGGTGACTCGGGCAACGAGAGTGACCAATTCCATATCAACGGCGCCCCGTACTCCCTTGATGGCCAACAAATTCCAAATGCCGACTCCAACCCATTCGGTGACAGTGGTCCCCAAACCCCCACTGACAGCGCTGCCCCTGTTGCGAGCTCGGCTTCCGGGAGCACTGGTAACACTGACTTCGCCAGTTTCTGGAAGAAGTTCGGCTTTTGAACGAATCCGACAATTTTGTTAGCTGTCAATCCAGGCAGCGGCATGTTGGGAGGCATAAATTACTTTCACGGAACTTTCGTCGGGCATTTAGCTCACTGACATCCTGTCTTCTCGATGATGGCATTGATGACTTCTTGGACATTATATATCTGGATATGGACTCTTTTGTGGTAGTTGCTTTCGTATTGTGGTCGTAATATCATGTTGCGCGAGTGTTATAAAGCTCAAGCCTAGGTTGGACAGGGAAGTTCCCTAGTATGTCCGCGGCCATTGGATTTGTACTGTTTTATTGCACCATTCAAAAAGCGACAGGAAAGTGACAGCAAATTAGTGCAACGAGTGTCTTGATCTAAACGGTGTATTCATTGTTGCTACTAGTACAAAATAGCGACGAGCTAAAGGTATAAATACTCGTAGGCCCATCTATTACGCAAGGTAGGATATAGTAGCTAAACGTGTATTTAGACGTGACTAAGTGAAACGGGATCGTGACGGGAATCGTAATGACGGAGAATCGAAGGAAGAAGAAAAAGGCTACAAAACGGGTGGGTAGACAGTACAGGCGAGGAGATTGCAAGGATAGATAATGTAGTTAGTTTATCTAGTTGAAGTCACGTCCGAAGTGAAAACAAGAAAAAACGGAACACGAGGAATGTTAATACATGATGCTGTAAAACATGCAAGAAGAGTACAAATTAGATCAAGTTGGGAAGCAAGGAGAGGACAGCGGCAGAAAGGGGGCGAAGCCTAGAGGGAAAACAATTATAGGGCTCCCCGCCAACAATGATAACAAAACTTCAAAGCATTAGTGAGTGAATAAGCTCATGTCAAAAGACATGGATGACAACGACGTAATACGCGGTATATCCGCTTAGTCCTCGTCTTTTGATTGTTCTTTGGGATTGCGGTTCTTCGACGAGACCTTTTTCCGCAGGAAGGTCTTGCCCACAGAGAGCACATTACTCCTCTTCTTTTTCGGTGTCGACTCAGCCGGCAGGACATCAACATTCCGACTACTCGCACGCCGTTCAGACAGATTACTCTGCAGCCGACGCATCGCAACACCATTCTCCTCTGTCGAGAAATCGAATCCACGGTACACAGACCTTGCACCAGTCGACATGTCCGTCCGACTTGCGTTGCGCCAGTCCATGGATGGTCGAGGTAATGAGGTGACACTATCCATCCTCGTCTGTGAGAGGGCAGAAGGCGGTCGAGGAATATATCCAGAGAATGGTGGGTGCATGGCGATGTCCTTGGCGAAATCGTGGTGCGGATCTTTCTTGTGAATGAAGCGGATGACGTCGAGGTCGTTGGGGAGGTACGTGAATTTGAAAAACTTGGCGAGGTATCGAGGGGCGAGGGCTAGGATGACCACGAAGAAGAATGAAAGCCAGTAGTATGCTGACTCGAACAAGAAGTGGTTGTTTCCATACACGAGTGAGGTGTACCATGAATTGGGTGCGATTGCATTGTAGATAGCCTAGACGCATTGTCAGACCAACTATATCACGATGGCATATGATTAAGTCTTACCGTGTAAACCCACATGACGGCGCCGCCGATTATAACCGCGAAGAATACCCATGCAGTCCAGGCACTCGTTTCGAGACCATTGAAGAAGTTGGCGGCAAAGACAGCACCAAACGCCATCGTCTGCGAGGGATTGCTCAGTAACGTGGTGCCAGGTCAAGTTTAGTGAACTTACCGTCGAAAACTCGTACAACGAAACCGTGAAACCGTCTGTTCGCGCGGATGGAGTGAAGTAGGTGTACAGGATGAAGAAGTAGATGATAGCAGACTGGTTCGGGTAAGTCAGCATTCAACATCTAACTGGAATCGGGACGCGTACCTGGACGATGCCGTCGAACATGTAGATGACGAACTGTCTCAAACCAAACCAAGTTCCCTTGCGTCCATACTCGTATAGTTGAGGAAGTTCCATGAGGACAGATGAGTCTATATGCGCCGTAAACATCCAGTCCAACAATCACGGCCATGAGGTAAACCACCCACCAATGAAACGGTCGAAGATACCAATAGCGATGACGGGAGCGATCGTCCAGAACGAGTTCCAGAACAAGAGATACGTATACTCAAATACACTACATCGTCAATCGTTAGCACCGAATTCAGATACGGGAACTGGGGACCCACTAGTTAGAGCTCCAGCCACAATAGATCTGGAACCACCATAATACGCCAATACACACGATGTTCTTGTAGAAGAAGTTGAGAATCATATTGCCGTTCCTTGCATATGACCAATGTCCGTGGACCAGCAACAAGCGCTTCAAGAATCGGAACTATAAATGCCATCAGCATTAACCAAAATCACACGGAACCAAGAACCCACTTGTGCTATCGCGTAATCTGACGAATTGACAGCCTGTAAGCCCTCCTCACCGCTAATACCCACACCAACATCCGCGGCCTGAATCATGCTGACATCGTTGGCACCATCCCCGATCGCGAGTGTCATCGCACACAATCCATCCTTGACAAGTTTGACAACCAACGCCTTCTGCAACGGTGATGCCCGGCAGCATATCACACCTTCACACATTGTCGACAAGCGAAGGAGAAGGGTCTTGTGTTCTTCATCGCCGAAGGCCTAATGCAACACCGTAAGCAACTCCTTGTATCTCGTGAATCTGTCAGATGCAAAACTTACGACATCCAAAGCGGCTCCATCAACAACCAAAATAAATCCACCTGGTCGATCACCATTGTTATCCCCAACAATCGACGCAAGTCCTGTGTCCGCCCTCCTCAGATACGGACGATCAGCAGCACCTCCTTGTACGGAAGCCACGCTCTGTCTGCCTGAACTGGGAACGCCATACTTCGAAGTTTTCGAAGTTTCTGCCAACACCCCCTGATCATCTAGGATCCCGCTCTCGGGGAAGAACTCCTGTACGGCGTGCGCGAGCTGATTCCATACGGTCTTCGCAGAGTTCGCGCCACCTCTGATAACAATGATGTTTGAATCTCCGCCGATGAGATTTGTGCTGTGTCCGATGGCAATGGCAGTCTCGAGCTTGTCTCCGGTCGCAACCCAGACCTTGATACCGGCTTTCTTGAGGTCTGCAATCGTTTCCGGAACACCATCTTGGAGTTTATCTTCGATGGCAGTGGCACCGAGGAGCCGAAGGTCTTGTTCAATTTCAGAGGAAACAGCTTCAATCTTCTCGTCCCGGTCATCAAGGGAGATAGAGGCTTGGTGGTATTTCTCGTTCCAGGCTTCGTATTCCTCGCCTGTTCATCCAATCAGCATCCGAAATGACGGTGGGACAGAAACAAAACGTACTAGCAATGACTTTATAAGCCAAAGTAAGGGTCCTCAGCCCCTGGCCAGCGAACTCATCCAAGTGCCCCTCAGTCGTCCTCCTCAACTCCTCCGCCTCCTCTCCAGTACCCTTCTTCAGCCTCTCGAAAATCACATTATCTGCACCTTTCGTCAACAAAAATATCCTCTCATCATCTGAATCAATCTTCTTCAACACAACACTCATCCTCTTCCGCGTGCTCGTGAACTCAAGGACATTCAACAACTCATACCGTTCAATTACCTCCTCTCCATACTCGTCTACTGAGAACGGTGTTTGAAGCATGAGGACTTCCCGGTCCCTCCCGCGAAAAACGAAACCCATGTCCGCCGCGGCTTGGACAAGCGCGGCTTCGTCGGGTGACTGAGCCTTGTACTCGATTGCACCAGTTTCAGGATTAGTACTCGTGAGCACTGTGTGACAGAGTGCCAAAACCGTGAAAAATCCGTTGAGGTGCCGGGCGTGCGCTGCGTTTGAGGATTCGGGCTCTGTATGGACAGCAAGGCGGAGGTCACGCGCCAGGTCGGCATCATAGAAATGTTTGGCGCTTTGCACGGAGCTGCTTTCCAGTCCGCCAGGAGCACCGGAACCAATGGAACCAGGGGCAGGAGGGCTTGGATGAAGAGGGGGTGATGATTGTTCACGGGGTGATAATTGCTGAACAGCCGTCGAGGAGCCAGAGGATCGAATATCGGAGAGGGGGATATCTTCCGTCCGGGGCCGCTGAGGCTTCCTGCTGAAGTTCTTGCTGAAAAGCTCTGCTTCTTTAAAGATATCGGCATCCTTAAGTATGGTCGGGGGATCCTCCTTCTTTTCCTCCGTGTACTCCTCGTCGGATTCTCCGTTATAAACTTTCCCGCCAATTGTACATTTACGGAAAACCATGGAGTTCTGAAAAAGGTCCACAAATAAGCCTAAATCTTAAAAGGCAGAATATATCTCCACGAACCTGAGTTAGAGTTCCCGTCTTGTCCGAAAAGATATACTCAATTTGCCCAAGGTCATCTGACAAGTTCCAGCTACGTGCCAATGTTGGCTGACCCGTCTTTTCATAGTACATCTCGGAATCAAAATAGATGAAGGCCGCCTGACATGTTCGCACGAACTCAATTGAGATATACAACGAAATTGGCACGATGTTCTGGAATCTGTGGATCACCATCAACATCATTCCGCCAGAAAGAGAACTCGGAGGAATTTCCACATACGTAATGAGGGCAAATGCAAAAGTGATTAGCCCATTTATTGACGGATTGTCACCTGGACGGTTAGCGCCCCATAACCACAATGCGCCGGTATGATAATAGTGACGCTGCAGCACAGAGTCAAGGACACCACAAATGATCGCCATGATCGCCAGCAACATAAGATTCAAGAATCTAGCAATCCCCAAAAATAACAAATCAGCATCAAAAATAGCCGACGCGACGCGACAGGAATGGGGTAGTGGAATGATGACATACACTTGTGGATTCATCTGTCTTTCCACTTTACTCCGCTTCGATGGTGTACCGCCGGCATTCATCACAATCCTCGTGTCCTCCCCTGTGTACAGCACGATTCCGATCACCCACCCGGTGTTCCTGAGCACGGTCCCCCGTAACAGTATCATTTGCATATCAACCGGAACCACGTCCTTGTCCACGCGCACCGTAGCGTTAAGCCTGTACATGTTCGTGTCCGGTCTATCGCAGTCGATTCGAAATGTGTTTTGTGGAGATATGCAATCCGCCGCACTCCGAATATGGGTGAGCGGAGCCACGGCATGACGAGACTTCAGGTTCGTCTCCCCATCAAGGTTCTTAGTCTCGACATAAGCAACGTTCTCGTCTTCCGAAGTTGAACAGATGAGAACATCAGCGGGGATAGGCTCGTTATCCATAATTTTGACGAAGTCGCCTACACGCACGTCTTCCCAACCAGTCTTCTTCCAGTGCGGACGAGAAGAATCATGGTGTCCGAACAAGTGGAGATGGTGCGGCTGTGAGACGTCGCTTCGCTGGTCCTCCTCGCGCCGTGACTGCTGTTGCTGCGGACCGTGGTCATCATATTCCACACCCGTATCCTCCACCTGCGGATCCACAGCCTCCTTTGACCCCGCTCCGTCCGCGCTATTCTTGACTCGACTCGACTTTCCCGTCTTGCGTACAATCCCCCGCACGAACGTCCTGCTCTTGCGCCCCGTCACGTTTGGATTGACCCAGCTCCCACCAGCCAGCACGCGTACAAGCGAGTGATTCACCCATCGATCCGACTGGTGTCGCTTGACATCCTCATAAGCATCCTTCGCCGCTGTAATAGACAGCACGATTATCAACGGGAGTAAGACAAGCCCGGGGGATATCGTTGAGAACTTGTTGAAGAACTGCAGAATCGCAATGCCGAGGAAGAAGCTAAAGGTTAAAGAGTGGTCAGAAGATTCATGTAATGTAGAGTAAGCCACGCACATATTCGCAATTCGCCGGAACTGCTCGAGGAGATTCCTCGGGACGAATGTGATGATGGTATACTTGGAGGTGATGACCTGGTTGGTGGAATAGACATGTTCTTTCTTGACTCTGCCCCTGTGGTCGAAGCAGTGCCTTGGAAGGTCCTCGTTGACATAGACTGTGCGCTGGGGCCCGGGTAATTTCTTGCGAGAAAAAAGATCCTCGACTTTGAAGGCAGCTAGCTTCTCATACCAGCGGAAAAGGGCTGGGGGCGGACGTGCGGGGGAAGGAGCCATGATGGAAAGTATCAAAGAGGCATGAAGAAGTACAGGAGTGAATGCTGACACATCTTCATCACACCACACTCAAACACTATGTTTTATCCGTGGACCCTATTTACCACCATTCCTCGTTCCGCCTTCCTCGGCAGGCTGACGTCAACACACATACATATCCGAACCCCGACTATTCTCGGTATGGAGAAACGAGCGTCAATTGGGTATGATTAAGGTCAACAGGAATCAACAAGGTAGCCTAAATGAATGACAGAAAACAGAAATAGTTCCAAGCTTCGAATCCAGAAAGGAGAAGGGTATCAGGTATCATATTTTAGGCCTGCTCCGTAGTCCTGTGAGCAACTGCTCTCTCTCCATGCCAGTAGTCACTTACGTGTACAGTAATATCAAGAAAAACAGCATCGCTCACTGCGCCTGGGGGGGACGCTGTTGCACTCCATCCTTGAGCGCCAAGAGTTGCTTCGAACGGAACGCCTCATAATGGATTTGCGCGGTCGTCTCAATGAGGTCCTGCAGGTGCGTGCGCGTGAGGAAGTTGCGCAGGTTCACAAACTCGCAGTGGTTAGGGTCCTCGACATTGACAACACCCCAGCGGTTCTTGCGCCCCCTGACTGACTTGCCGTCAATCACGACGTTATTCTCAGAGCCGACCACAGCGAACGGAATAATCGCCTATCATTCGCTTAAGTACCCGACATTCCGACTTGCAAGGAGGCACACTTACCCTGATCGACTCGTTCAACTGGACTTCCTCCTCGTCATCCTCATCGGTGTCGAAGGGATAGAGACGAATGTTGTTGAAGACAAGCTCCTCACGGATCTGCGCCACCCGAAAATCAACACCACAAGAAACACACGCGGGGAAAATTCTACATACCTTATCCTTGAAACGGTCACGCTCCTCCGAGGTCAAGCTGTCACTCTTGGCAATGACAGGAACAACATTGACAACGTCGCTTAACTTCTTCATCACAATAACATCAACGGGGCGAAGGCTGTGGCCAGTAGGATTGATGAAGTACAAGCAGCAGTGGATACGGGTGTCTTGGATATAGCGTTCACGCTGGGCGGTCAATTCCTTGCGCAAGTATGCGGAGTGCTGGTCCTTGATGTATTTGATGATGGGATCCCAACTGATTGGCGCTAACCGTTAGTTTTTCTTTACTTTCAACAACAGGAGGACAAACACGTACCATCCCTCATTGTTAATCTGATCACCGTATCCAGGGGTATCAACGATGTTCAAGCGGAGTTTGACGCCATTCTCGACAATGACTGCATAATGAACGAGAGTCAGCACAACCCTTGCAGTCAATAAAGAAAGAAAGTAATAAAATCAAGGCCTATGCGCTAAAACTGAAGAAAGCAGATAGGAACGTAAAAAAAGGGGGTTACACGTCAAAAGTACCTAGCTAGCGTGAATATGCCGGCAAGCCTCCCGTGGTACCATTGCATGTAGTGGCCATTTCACACAGGAAAAGCCGCCAGCACATAACCGCCCAAAAGAAAAATATCGACTTACCATGAGAAGCGGCCTGAATCTCTGTCGTCTGCCTAACAGGCTCGTCAGCCTGAAGACGGCCCTTCGAGTCGATAAGGTGCGACGCGAAAATGGTGTTGATGAGTGTCGACTTGCCCAACCCAGTCTGACCTACAAACCCGGAAAAAAAGCATAAAGTCAGCACAAGCTCTCGAATACAGATAATCACGCGTAATATGCGTGTTTCAACTCGCGAAGATTGCTCTCGGGTAACTCTGGCCATCGAAGATGGGCGGTTGCCAGGTGTAATTCCTCCACCTCATGCGGGCAACCAATACCGCTTGCTCCTCATCTAACATGAGGAGCCTCAAATCCACATTCCTCATGGCGGACAACGCCATCCCCGAATAACTGAGAAATAGGAGAGTAGCACGACACTCACCAACGACAATAACATTGAATTGGAATCCGCGCTTCAAGAGCTTGTGCTCAATCTGCTGGGTGATGGAGTCGAAACCGACATAAGACTGTGCGCGAATTTCCTCAGTGTCGGACATCGTGCTTGAATTAGGTAGGGTTGAGGTAGGAAGAAAGGGAGGGAAAGCTAGTTGAGGGGCGTGCTGGCTGGCGTGTACGCTATGAACTTTCGAACGACTTCGAATTTGGCCGTGCGTAAATTTGGATAGCCAAACATGTCCAAATAACCCCCCTTAGTGGCGTTAATCTTCGTCTCTGACTCTTCGCAGATTTTGCGGAATTTTCGGCTGGGGCGCGTAAAAACCGGGAGAGTTTCTTCCGCAAAGCTGTTCCCCGCCTCGAAATAATTTTCTGGATTTTTCAGAATTTTGTTTTGTTACTCCACCTTCAAAGGGGACAAGGTTTACAGTCAGGAGCATCATACCGTCATACTGCCTCCTGACCTAAGCTCTCCTTTCAACACTTCAAAATTTACAAGGATAGTGATACGCTGCTATTACATTTTATTCATGTACAAACTTCGCTTTGATATACTTGTACGTCCTACTCAAAATCTGACTTCTTTCTCCGCTTCCCGTCGGCCTCCAATTCTAATAAAGCACAGTTCCCACCAGGGCACCCGCATCACCGTTCTATGAAATCTCACCCTAAGACGCACACGCCCACGATCACGAGTTTCCATCCGCAATTGAATTCGACCACCTTGATTCCTGATTCGCGAGAAAACGGGAGAGGGAAGGGAGTCGGGGAGAGCCGTCTAAAGTTCGGAGCCCAACCTGCCAGAAACAAAATGCGTCTCAGCAATATATTCCCAATACCAATAAGTTATTTAGAGGAGGAAGCGGAAGAGAGGTAAGGTATTGAAAACGCGGCAGCAAGGACAAGTGTCGCAATGATGACAGCCGGTAGATAAGATGGTTGTGAACCAGATTTCGACAGGTCTGCGTCCGCATGTGCTTTTGAACGCTTGTCCGATCGCTTTGGCGACCGCGAGGCATGTTTTGGAGGAAGGTGAGATAATTCAGGAATGACGATCTCTACATACCCGATTGACTTGAGCCCGTGGATACTGAGAGCGTATCAGCGTTACCATTCTTCGAGCATCAATGTAATGGACTTACTAATAACCCTTCAGGTTCCTCTCAATCTCATCCTCCGATCCCGAAGGCACACCACTCAACGACCAGGTAATTTTAGTCGAATCAGTCGACTGGTCAAACGTAGTCGTGAGGGTGGCATAATGTTCGCTTGGCCATGTTGGTGAATTCAAAGTCCACGTCTGCACAACCTTCTTCCCCTGTTCAAGAGAGACATACTTCCCTTTGACACCGCCGCCAAAGAGCGAATAATCTGTTTCCGATTTCGCAGCAGAAACAGCAGGGGCACGTGTCCAGGAAGGAATCTTCTTTTCATCAGTGAGAAGACTGAACAGGTCGTCTGCGGCAGCCTGGAAAGTGGCTGAGACCGTCACGGTGGTGGTGTTGACGGCGGCTTCAGCACCACTACGGATAGGCTGAGAGAGTGCCGAACGTGCTACAGATGCAGCAGGTTTGTCGGCAGCAGCAGAGGGGGCGGGTGTACCAGTCCGACTGGGCTGTGCGCTGACGGTAAGATCCTTGCCATGGGTGTCGATGATAGCTTGAGGGAACGTCGCAAACTTGGCCTCAAGAGCGGACGGTAGGCTTTTTTTGGCCAAAGCATAAACCGCGTTCACTTCCGGCGAAGGTGACGTGCTAAGGGACCATTCGTACTGCAGGGGAGTAAATCATGCCAGCAAGGCAAGAATTCAGTCATACAACAATTGCGAAAGAATCGGATAACATACAACAAAGTCAGAAAGGTTGTCGCAGATGATTTCATGCGACACTTCTGGTATAGTCAGAGAACCTTTAACTTCCGCCCCGTCACTAGTTGTTCCGGCCCAGGACAGCGAAATCCGGGTATCGAAAATCGTGATAAGTCTAAACGGGGACGAACACGTACGACGAGCGGCGAAAAGACAATTAGACATATGAAACGCTAGGACGAAATCACGTACTTAGACTTTCTCTGGCCAAGCTCCATATCCCCATCGACCTCATCCACAGCCGAAATGACAGCGCTCTCGCCATTGTCACCAGACACAGCAATGGTGGTGAGCTCGCGCTTCATCCAGCCAGTGCCCCATTTAGTGATGTTCTTGTTTTTCCAGTGCCAGTTCGCGGTGGAGGGAGGGAGAGCCATGTGTTCGCCGGTGTGCAATGGTAGGCAACGGTGAGGAGAGAAAAGATTTTGTGATCGGTGACTGTTCGGGGTCGCGTGGCGGTTGATCTCACCGTATTTATTTATTTGCGCTACATCATCCATCTTTCTACGTGTTTCTAGTCGTTTCTCTGCCTCTCGCCTTCATCGATACTCGCTACTCATCCCATCGATAAAGATAACGCCTACCCAGTTTGCTTGAGATCTGAGAACTCACAGGTCCTATGTCGGCCGGAGGCGCTGAGTGCTGTTGCGCGTGATTTATCGGGTATGATCACACTCACCATTCCTCGAGATGAACTCGACGGACCCGTCATGTCATCGGAGGTTTTCTTCGAGCACCAACTCCAGGAATAGCTTGCTTCGAGGGCCTGCATGTTCTTGTCCAATGCAACTTTCACTAAGCTTTACTTGACCTGTCCGTCCATTTTCATGGTTGCCTGTGGTTCTGGTAAGTCAGATCTAGCCTATACGCCTGCGAGTGGCTCTCGTTACTTACCACGTCGCCTTCTACCCGATTGGACATTAATAGCATAGTTTCGCGCATGTGGTCGAAACGGGATTGTCAGGGTGTGCAATGAAGCTTATTGTTTTTCTCCCATCTTCGGACCATGCTGGAAATAGCCCTGCCACAAATCCATTCAATCTTCTACTGATCGTTCTTCTCGGTCAATGCTCGTGCAACAAGCGTTCCCACCCAGATCTTCCTCCGTGTCTTGGGTGGTTATACTTGGCCTGCGCTTCACGGCACATCACCACACCGCTGCGCAAACTCCTCGGAAATTCGTGCGGCGCAACAGAATAGCGCGATCGCCCGCTGGCCGCATGCATGCACATGCACCCCATTGTCAATGGGCGTTATTGCAATAAATCCCGTACACGTATCCACAAAGTAGTAGCGCCGCTCTTCCTACAATAAAAAAAATCCACATCAAACGCCCAACACATAAGGATATCAAGTCCGTTGGTAATATTGCTCCACAAACATCCAGTAACTCTCCATGCTCCGGTCGGATACCTTTCCCTTTTTGATCAACCTTTTTGTTTTGTGTCCCCTCTTCAAATCACGGATCTCCGAACATACGCACCTCCCTGTTCAGTACTGCGTTCCTGTGGGTAAAATGTGTTTTATGATTTTACCAATGTGTGAACAAACATATCACTGAGGAATTATACATCAGCTCCAACTCGACTCAACCTGCCATTTATGAACCTGCCGGTCACGGCCCTGATTAATGACAGTAAAAACTGACATAGGGCGTTATCCGAAAAGCGTGACGAAACTCAGCTTCAACATTCAACACAGTTACCCACGAAACTCACACTCCTCCATTCCTTCCGAGGGCCTATCTGACTCGAAGACACGGAAAAACGCCATCTCTTAACCCACCAACTTTATCTGCCTCCAATATTTTCCGTGGTTCTGTGTGAATTTTGGAGTCAGGGAGAGAGTGGCATTGTTGTCTTATCCACTTCTGCCGACCACAAAAGCAACGCATTGACATTCCCATTTCCTGATCGTTCCTCTTGTGGATCGATCCCTATCCTGAATCCTGATTGTTTTTTTACGACGGCATATATTGGGTGTGCGAGGCGGACGGAACCTTATTGGGCTAAGCGTCTGACTCACCTCAAATGTCGGTGCACCGACCGGTCATAAACAAACCGTGCTTAGACTCTTTAATCTGCGCAGATCATGTAGCTCGGGACAAGGGTGGAACGAATTGTTTTCAAAAATTAGGGAAGGGTCATGCCTCGTTTCTTTTTGTTCTCGCAAGGCAACTAGATCCACCCTGTGGAAAGCCAATCTGGAACGACTACCATTTTAGGTATGTGTGGTTTATCTCGATGCCACCGTCAAACCAAAAAACCGAACATACGCTTATCTAGGCATCCGTTCAGGAGGAATCTATGCCCTTCGCAATATGGAACTTTCTGTGGCTAGATGTCCAGGCGAGATTTAGTTTGTTGTGATGTACGGCAGATCCGGAACGGGGGTATTGCAAGATCGTATCGGTGACCTTCGGCCACACGGGCTTGGGCTGATAATGTTATTGGTGGCCCTGTTTGCCTCCTATGAACGCATGACGTTGGCGAGCATTGACTGGAATTTCTTGGGGCTCAAAATTCATTGTTTCAGCCGGTTTTCGACTGATGCGTGTGGGTCGCCGAAGTCATATAAATACCGACTTCCAGTTTTGCTCCGACCTCACCCCCTCCGCCTCCTCCTTCCACATAGCGCATCAGGCGAAAGCCCAGCTCTCACAGCCCACTCTCCATTCACATACTATAATGGGTCGCACCGATCACACCAAGAAGCCTTCCTCCTTCGTCCTTCCCGACCTTGTCTCCCACTGCACATACAAGCTCGAATATAACGTTCATGGAGACGATGTCGCCAAGCAATCCGTTAACTGGCTCGACACCAACTGTCCCGACCTCAACTCTAAACAACGCCGTGCTTTACACGGGCTCCAAGCTGGCGAGCTCACCGCTTTCTGCTATAATACTGCGGAGAAAGAACGCCTCCGCGTCGTCTCCGATTTCATGAATTATTTGTTCCACTTGTGCGCATTCATTACGTCTATTTTTGATCCTCGTGCTGATTTTTGGCCTGTGAACAGGGATAACATCAGTGATGGAATGATGACTCGGGAGACAGATGTCCTCGCCAATGTTGTCATGAATGCATTCTGGCATCCCGAGAAATACTACCCTACCAAAGAACATCCCGAGGAGCTCAACCCGGGCAAGCTCGCGAGAGAGTACGTCACTTCCTTTTACTTTACCTCACTGATATGCAAGCGGACGTACTGACCCGCTCATCTTATTCTTATCATTCAGTTTCTGGTCGCGATGTGTCAAGGACTGTGGACCCGGAGCGGCATCACGGTTTAAAGAAACAATGGCTCTCTTCTTCGAGTCTGTGAACATCCAAGCGCGCGCCCGTGATCAAGGCGACGTTCCGGACCTTGAGTCCTACATTGATGTCCGACGTGATACATCGGGTACGTGGATTTGAAGTTGCCGTGTTCATTCATTTGAGGCTCATTGATGTGTGACGCTATAGGCTGTAAACCCTGCTGGGCCCTAATTGAGTGAGTGGTTCTATGAACTCCGTTCCTGTGCCACGGGCTCATTTCCGCGATTCTACCTTTCAGATATGCACTTGACATTGATCTTCCCGACTATGTCGTCGAGCACCCCGTCATCGAGGCTCTCAACCAGTACACCAATGATTTGGTCACCTGGTCTAATGTAAGTTAAACTTGTCACATCTATGAACGAAGATTTTCTGACAATTTATGCCAATTTAGGATATCTTCTCATACAACGTCGAACAGTCTCGAGGAGATACTCATAACATGATCGTGATCTTGATGAAGTATCACGACCATAATCTGCAGAGCGCCGTTGACTATGTTGGAAACTTGTGTGCCGAGACCATCGACTCTTTCCAGAAACATAAGGGCCTTGTTCCTTCTTGGGGACCCGAGGTCGACGACATGGTCGTGCGGTATATTCAAGGTCTCCAGGATTGGATTGTCGGGTGAGTTTACAACATGATTCTTTGGCTTCTGTGGTACTGAAGCCGCCGGATAGATCCCTCCACTGGAGCTTCCAGACCCACCGCTACTTCGGCACTCGTGGAATGACCGTCAAGAAGAACAGGGTCGTCCGCCTCCTCCCTTTGAGGAAGAAACGCTCCAAGAAGAGCAATTAAACGCAACAGTTCGTTCGCTACACTACTTATTCATTATCTTAAGCGATTATCATAAATGCCTACTAAGTCACTCCTTCGATCTTCTCAATAGTAGGCTTGCATTATTTCTCGTATCGCATTAATATTCGATACTGTACAAGTATACCCCTCTTCGCCATTCGCATAGCACCCATGTAGTACTGTTTAGCATCATGTATTTGGATAGACTCGGAGCCCCTAATCTAGTGACGTGAGAATTGACGTCATTTAGCTTGATAAATTTAGACAGTCAGATGTCTTAAGTGGGCCGTGCAATGGCCTCCCCTTTCCCATAAGCCACCATGAACTCCTTCTTTCGCCCCCTGAGGCGCACATGCGTTTATCGCAGCTACCCTATGATAGCCAGAGCAACTCTACCAGTGTTACGACGACCTATGCCTTTGGTTAAGCCTGAACAGATCCTTACCACTACTTTCATGCTCCAAAAACGTTTGGTCGCCAGTACCGTGACCAACCGACCTGCGAGCCAAACTCTGGAACATGCAGCCACCAACGTGAAAGAAGAACTTGGCGGCACGGCCTCTGATGTTGCCAAAATCATTGCAGGGGCAAATGTCACTACAGATTCCGTTTCAGACGCAACAGGTACAGAGTCTTTTGTGAGTACAAGATCGTGACCCTGTGGTGTGACAACATCACGAGGGTTAATCTATACCGCAGTTTGGTATCACGACCAAAAATCTCCATGCTGTTCCAACGCCGATCTTGATGCTTGGATTAGCCGGTATGTCGATTTCAGCGCAATTGTCTTGAAAACGAATTTGGACAATTAATGTTTCTGGAAAGGTGGCATCCCTTACGTTGGCGCGTCTATTACAACGGTTTACTTGGCGTATGAGGCAAACCTGGCCATTCATGGGGTCGCAATTGGCATAGATCCTGGGGTTGCGTTGACTGTACTTGACCAAGCCCTCAACCTCCAAGTGACGTACGGAAGTGTCATGCTCTCTTTCCTTGGTAAGTCGTTATCGCTGGTTTATTGTCTTGAACCCAGCGCTGATTCCAGTGACATTTTTGGTTGCCGGTTTTTCCTAATTCAGGTGCTTTGCATTGGGGTATGGAAATAGCGGGATACGGTGGTCAGAAAGGATATGCCCGCCTTGCATTAGGAACAGCTCCGATGTTGATTGCCTGGAGCACTCTCGGAATGCAACCAACGATTGCACTGGTGACGCAATGGGTCGGCTTCACGGGCCTTTGGTTGGCGGATTCCAAGGCTACGACGGCGGGATGGAGTGAGTTATCCATTCCTGGTTTTTCGGGACGAGACAATTGACGAGTTGGATGTTCAGCTCCAAAATGGTACTCCCAATACCGTTTCTATTTGTCGATCCTTGTTGGCACCTGGTACGTTTGTTTCGGCTTTGATCGTTTATTGTTTTGCGTCCCGGCCTCTTTTTCTTTTCTGGAACCTGATATGCTAATTCATTCGATCTTGGGAAATAGTATCATCGGATCGTTGGCCGGATGCTCGTACTGGGGACCAGTCGCTGGGCACGGTTTGCTCTCCCACGACCTCGACCTTCTCCGAGAGGAACGAATGAAATATATGTCCGAGCAAAACGGGATGGTTCATGGAAACATAGAAGCCGTTCCAGCGAGCGAATCCGCAGACCATTATACCGTTATCCATAAACGCAAGATCGACTAGGTGACCAGGAGCTACCGGAACTGGTAAGCTGTGGTGGCCGTTGGGGTATTCCAAGTGATTCTCTTTTCCTTACCGTCTTGAGGCTTGTACTATAGCAGAAATATGATATGTTTTGTCCGCCAGATCAGCGAAACGGCACTGGTCGATGGAATAAAGGATGTTGAATGTTAAATAGGTGGCTGGCCAATATAATAGCAGTATCTGCTATTATTTGTCGTTGTGTCATCATGACAGCGTCCGAAAAAAAAAACCAGTCTTTGGGTTGCCGGGCCGTAAAGAACACTCCGTTAATTTCCGGTCGGGTCAGCAGTCTTAATTAACGCTGTTGTGTTGAGGCTGTTATAATCACATACATGATCAAGCATGATCAAGCAACCCGCATCATACATCATGCATCATTGGACAGTTTGATGACCATCTCCCGTCACCCGGGACAGAACGACAACCGAGTTCATGCTCTAGATCTTCGGGAAATATGGAGAATGGATAACGTACGTAGGATTCTTCCTTCTGGAAATACAGCAATGAAAGATCTGTCTGTAGCCACTCTGGATATCCTGAAGCCTCAAAATACTCACTGGGAACATAGCCATTAGGTCAAATATCACAGAGGCTGGTCAGCCTTGATCATCCTCGATTGATCCAATGACGAAGGCACATGAGAAAGATCATTAAGGAGTCCTTTCCCCAGTGAGAAAACTGTTTGGGTTTATACACCCTTTCTCTTCTTCCCGTCTCGTCGGTCTCTCTTTCTTTTCCCAGGCCACTTGATTTGCTTCTGCGTCCCTTCCGTCCCAGTGTGTTTGCCAGCCAGACACACTCGACAAAACAGCCATTCCTTTAGTTCGGCTTGGACAGCTGGCCTGCTTCTGTCTTTACTTTACTTCTCCGAATGCGCAGGTCGTTCACTACTCTGTTCAGTTGTAAAACGTATCTGATTTTAAGGTTTCTTACATTGTCTCGGTGAGTGCAAGGTGTACTACACGTTGTGCCCTGCTGACTGAAGACTCAGTTTCGAAGCCATGCCCCCCACCAGATATCGTCAGCACATCACCTTCGAACCAATCACACTTGACAGCTCAAGCATCAACGATGACTTGGTCAGCTTTCCACCCCTCCAAGACTTGGCGACCGTCAAGACAGTGGGTCGGGTTGACTTAGTGCCTGCAGTAACAAGTTTTGTTACAGTTACCCAGGTCCCAACTGCGACTGTAACTGCCACAATAACGGTTCAAAGAACGGTTCAGGTTATCGTACCATCCACAACCACATTCACGGCCAGAACCACAGTAATTGGGCCAAACTGGTTTCACGCAGGGGGTTCCAATGGAACGGGAGTCTCGTCAAGTTCGTCCCCGATTACAACTACCGATTCAATTAGTACAGGGATTGAAGTCGCCTCAGCTCCCTCAAGTACACCAACACCTTCCTTCTCTTCTTCATCGACCTCAGCCTCTTTGTTGACTACATCCTCTTTCTCAACCCTCCCGCCGACGTCATCTTCTATACCAACTTCCGCCTCTTCTGTTTCGACCGGGCATGACCTCCCTATTCCTCCCGCCGCCACCCCACTGGTTCCCCCTACCTCATCGTCCCCGAATAACCAGAATACTACACTGCCTGCGGGGGGTATCGCTGGTGTAACCATAGTCATTGTGGTGATACTTCTGCTCGTCATCATATATTTCGTCCGACAGCGACTACAGAAGAAGCGAGAGAAAAAACGAGCGTGGGTCACGCCGTTCGTTGGTACGAAGCCTGCTGTTCGTGCATCCGTGAACGAAAGGCAAAACAAACGTATGGAATTCCTCGCGGAGCGCTGGGAGAGGATCCGAAGTCGGCGCCGCCGTAATAGAGCAGCACAGGGGCAGGGTAGTTCGGGGAGTGGAGATGCGACGGGCGGTCCGAGTATGGGTCAGAGGAGCCGCGGTTATGGGTCAGCATCGAGACCACCCGGGGGACCTCTCCCACCCCTACCCGTCCACGGAACAACCTCTGCTCGTCGGCCTGTGGAAAATTCAGTCTCGTTCTTTCCAAATGGCGCCATATCAAGACTAGATTTTGAGCCGGACCGCCCAGATGAGCTGCCAGTGCGTGCTGGTGATTACTTGAAGGTGATCGCGCTATATGATGATGGGTGGGCCCAGTGTAAAAACAGAACTGGCCAGAAGGGTATGGTACCAACAGCTTGTCTGAGGATAAATGACATAGCACGTAGGAGGTGACCTGATGCTCACCTACGGGCTCTCTTTCTTTCAAGTTTTTTGGGAACTGGGCATTCCGAATTATCGCATTCGTTACCATTTATACCCCGGATTATAGCTGGACACCGGTGCTGAACCCTTTAGGTAGTATTTTTTATTTTTCAATTTTCTGCTTACTGGGAACCATGGGCATTTGTATACCATCAGCACCATTATTTACTTTGTGAATATTTACATCCTTCCGTTCAGTCATGTCCTGGGCGAGTGCCTGCTATGTCCCACAATTCCCATCACATATCAGATATCAGCTACTAACGCATCTTCTGGAGAAACTGCGATCAAGGTATGTGATACTTTCCGTGTTCGGTCTTCAATCGCCTATAGACACGGTCGCAAGCTTACCGTTGACCCGGTTGCGTTTCTGATATTGACCTGTTTTTAGCCCGTATATCAGAACTTACAGGCCCGCTGCCTAGTGGGTCTGTGCAATCCAGGTCCAATCAGTCCAAGGTCTTATGTTTCGAGGGGCCCGGATGCAGAACTCCAAACTCGGAGCTAGCTTGGGAATCTGCTATAGTAGATGGTTCCCATCTCACTGTTCCTTGTTTTATGCGAGCTGGGAAGAGTGTTGGGGAGAACAGCCGGTAATGGGCTGCTATTATACAAGAGATAGATTTCCCGTCGATGTTTGGAAGGTCATCAGTTTGTAGTTGGGT
Source organism: Macrolepiota fuliginosa MF-IS2 (assembly GCA_015584085.1). Lineage (NCBI taxonomy): Eukaryota > Fungi > Basidiomycota > Agaricomycetes > Agaricales > Agaricaceae > Macrolepiota > Macrolepiota fuliginosa. Next base: position 29,550 of record MU151126.1, on the reverse strand, counting down.
GGTATCATACATAATGGGACCGTCGTCGAAATTTGCTGATTCCCCCCTTACAACATCGTCCCAGTGTCCCTAGCAAGGCGCCCTCCCTCCGCTCGTTGAGGTGAACGGTATCTTCACTGCAGTGTTGATCACTGTATTTGCCAGTATTTCGTGTGCTCAGTTTCTTTGATCAGTATCCGAAGACGACCGGTTCGCGGGGGATATTTCTATATTTCCATAGGAATTTGTTTTTTAAAGAGGTGAGGGCATTTAATAGGCATGCATAGTTGCAGTTGGTCAATGAACACCAGAGCAGGGTCTCTTGCATAGGAGGAGAAAGGATCGATGTCAGCATCAGCCACTCACGAATCTCTTGACACAAGGCTAGGAATCCCAACTAAAGGCGGGAGCACGTCCACCACACCCGTCCCCACTCAGATTTCCACCACAAGTACGAGCTCATCAACTTCTTCGAGTTCATCTGTCCCTCCACAAGATACCGCAGTGCCTGAATCCACGCCCCTGCCACAAAGTGAAAAAAACCAGGCTTCACACGACATCCGAATCGCGGTGATCATCAGTTCTGTTACTCTAGGGCTCGTCGTGATTTTGATCATCCTATTGATCTGGAGGCGATCACGAAGGCGCGGCAAACAGAAAGATCTGCCGATCGAATCTGGCAGGCATCTCACTTCAGAATCGCAGACAGGATTCGAGGACAAGGGAGTAGTCAATGATGGGTCACCCATAACACGGACGGAGACTATAGTAGAAGAAGACTCGCGGCGGTCGGTCACACTAGGGGTAAAAGAGAGGAGAGTACCGGTATCCTCCAACTTGTCGAACCCTGAAATACTCGCGAGTAGGAACGTCGACATACCCATAATTCCCCCGCGAGCCGGGAGTCAGATCACAATACTCAGGAGCCCCCTATTTTCTGATTGTGGTAGTAACAAGAGTGTTAGGCTTGGGGGTAGAAGGTCGTCGAGTGTGGTGTTATTGGGAACACCCAGTCCTCGCGCCCATGAGGCAGATCCAAATTGTACAGTGATGGATTCCCAATCCAGCCTTTCAAGACGCTCGCTGCCCGCCCCTGTGGAAGGACAGAGTCCTGATATAGGTGCGGTCCAGCCAGGACCACAGACAGGGGAGGACTTCCAGCCCCCATACGATTTTGGGACGATGACGAAGCTGTTTCCGGCGCGGATGAAAGTGCTGTTGACGTTTGTTCCGCAGAGTGAGGATGAGTTGGATGTTAAACAAGGGGAGATGTTACAGATTTTGGGGATTTTTGATGATGGATGGTGTTTGTGTAAGACGGAAACGGGGGGGCATGGTGTTGTGCCGGTGGCTTGTTTGGACGTGTCTGAAGTTGGCCTTCGACCACAAGGAGATGGGATGGGTGCGGGTGCTGATGTCAGTAGAGCGGGTTCTCATAGCAGAGAGGGGGGCGGGACGGAGGAAACGATTGAGAGTGTCGTATGGGCGACGAATAGGAGCGAGGGCGTTACGGATGTATCGCGGGATACTGAAAGGACATCTAGTCCTATAGCTATGGGGCAAGATTCGTAGTCTCTTTGTCAATACGGACACGTCTTGGGGTTGTTGGAATATTTGTATAAGCATCTAAATATATGACCGCGTGACATGGACACATTCTACCACATTTCTATAGACGTCGCACTGGTGTCTTGAAGTTTGAGGAACGGCTCTAGCGATTGTTTTTAAGAGTCTTTTTCTCGTGAGGACGGCTGGGGAGACACTCGATACCTGCCTTACTATAAAGGTAAGAAAACGACCGTCTTATTTAAGGTTATAAGCTTCAAGTTTCTTAGAGTTGACTTCAGCGACTGAATTACTCGAGAGGTTGGGTTGAAGGGGTTCAAAATAAATATGCAAGTTGAGTTGCTCATGCTGCTGAGGAGTCGATAAACCTCATGATACAAATATTGGGAACAGAGGTGAATTTTTGGCTATATATGGGGTAGATGATGGTGATGAAATTGGCATTTCCAAGCAAATCAATGTGGTTATATGGGGTTCCAACAATTCATGGTGCTGATGAGTCAATAAACCTTGTAACAGATATTATTCACCCTTGGCCATATACTTATGGGGTAAGAATGATAATGATGATGATAGTGATGAACTCTGGATTTCTGTAAGATATCGCTACAAGTAAACCTACTCAGTCAAGTAACTACGTCCTTTGGCAGGATGGTATCCACATGTACATGATATTCCGAAGTGATATATAAAGGAGTCCGGTTGATGTGAGAGCCCATATCTACGGGGTACGTGGATGCGGGTATGGTTGGCATGGATAATGGCATTTTCTTTACCACCTGTCTAAGGCAGAGATTTTGGAACATAAAATGATATCAACCGCTGCGCCCGAGGTTTAGAGATGAGATGGGTTCGCGTAAGATGATATGTCAAGGCGGGAAATGTGATGATAATTCGAAAGCAGCATTATTTGATCATGTAGCGTGGTCAACGGCAATATAAAGCTGCCATTTCGGCGCAGCTGCGTTTGACTTCTGGGTACACTGTTCGTTGTTTAGTATGAGCCTTCGTTTTGCTGCGCCATATGATCACGAAGCTCTTGCGCCATCTATGATCGGTGGATGTCACTGTCGGGCCATCACAACAGTATGGGATGTTCATAGGATGTTCGTGACAGTGCATCTCGTAGTCTGACTTGATGAACTATCGGTATATCAATAGAAGCTCTACTTCGCATTCTGCTGAAAGGTGGCTGTCCATGCGTCGTAGTACCACTGCGCATTACTGTGGCCCACCGACAGGGAATTGAAATGTGTAGGCACTTGTGTAGTATGAGTGCTACAGTCGTCATACTTAGGGGAGCTGTGTGGTTCGGGATGCTCGGTGACATGTTGATCTCGGTCGCTTCACGTGGGGCGTGTGAACGACTTACCTGGATCAAAAAGCTATTATTGGGGTCCATTCTTGTAACAAGGGCAACAACAGGTCCAGACGTCGCGATCATCGGTTTCATTGTTCTCCTTAGATGCGCTAATAGTCTTCCTGTCATTGTACGGTCTACTCTTTATTCTATTCGTCTTTCGACTCTTCCTTCCTTCAAATTTTCTTCGCTTCGCGAGGATCTAGTCCTGGTGATTAGACAACACCTTTAACCGGCGGCTGGTTCCACACATCGACATCGACACCGACGTTGAAACATGCATAGCAAGTACATGAAGAAGGGGCTGCACAGGAGGGAGAGGGCCAGAGTAGTGCGGGATGGAGTTGAGGAGAGGCAAATTACGGCCCCAGTGACGTTAACGGTGGTTTTCACGCGCAGTGGAAACAACGGCGACAGCGACGGACCCACTATAACGCCCTTGGATCCGGAGGAAGAGACGACGGTGCTGCTACCGCCTCCTCTGACTACGAGCGCCCCACCGCTCTCTTCCCAGCCGGCGCCATTGACGACGAGCACACTTGCGCCTGTGGCTGTCTCGACTTTACTCACGTCGAGTACGACGCCGTCATCCCTGACGACCTCAGAGCCCGCGCCCACATCGTTATCACCAACAATTTCTCCTGCATCATCAACTACTGTACCAACACCAGTGCCAAATATGCCTGATACAGGTCAAAGCAGCTCAACAGGTGATGACCCCAAACTGTCATCTGGGGCAATAGCCGGGATCGTCATAGGATGTCTGGTCGTATTGCTCGTCGCAGCCATCCTCGGTCTGCGTAAGCGCACAGTCCATAATCGGTTGAAGCTGCGGGGCCTGTGGACTGGATCCAAGGGTCTGGGGTTCGGCAATCCACTTGAGCCGAGGTCGTATGCATATAATCAGAGTTCGACGATTAATGGGCGGGGGTTGGGTGAGAGTAGTATGGGATTTATTGGGGAGCCTGCAAGTGCCGGGACACCGAGAAGGCCGACGTCGATATCGATACTGGGGTCGGGGTTGCCACAGGCGTTGCCGTCTGCTTATGGGTCTGAAGGGTCGGTGACGCCGTCACAGGCGGGGGGTGTGTATATGGCGGTTGTGGCGTTGTCGTTTGTGCCGAGGCTGCCTGATGAATTGTCGATATCGACTGGGGAGACGCTGAGAGTGCTGGAGGAGTATGATGATGGATGGGCCAAGTGCATGTCGCTGAGCGGAGAGACGGGGATGGTACCGCTTGAGTGCTTTGATAGACAGCGGAATGAGGAGATGCAGCGAAATTCACGGAGGCACACTAGTCTGCCTAGTGCAAGGCGGTGATCTGTTTTAATATGTTGTTGTATTGTTACCTGTAATTATTCCACGGATCACACCGAAGTGTTTCTGTCATGGACGACCATCTGCCTGAGCTATACAATTCAGGCAATGATAAGCCTGCCTCTGCCCCTCCTCTCGTTTCATCCTCAACCTCAACCATGCCTCGTCGTCCAAAGGCAACCCCCCTCGCCCACTCCGTCAGCGACGGTGTCATCGGGCTCAAACCAAGCTCTCTCGCAAAGGGCAAGTTCCCTGCAGTGAGCCAGATTATTAGCCACCTCGGCACTGTTCAGGAACGCGAAGGTCTGGCCGACGTTCTCCTCGACGAGCACACATGAGCTGACGCGTGTATCGATAGACTTTATGTACCAACTCCTCTCTTCCATGCCCAGGTCCCAGCTGTCCTCTCTGCAACGACGCATAGCCCCCCTCCTCCAGTTCGACGTCGTCGGGGTATGTCCTATCTCCTACCTCGTTACCTGTCACGGCTAACATTCATGTCGGCTTAGTCCCTCCCGACCGAAGTTGCACTTCAAATATTCTCCAACCTTCCACCGCACTCCCTCCTCACGTGTGCCATCGTCAGTCGGCGCTGGAATGTCCTTGCCAACGATCAAAGCCTCTGGAAGGCCTTGTGTGCTACCCAAAACTGGGAATGGCGCCAACCTGTGAGACCATCTGGGCTCGATGCCGAGAGCAGTCGTAAGGGTGGTGTGCTTGGGATCGGTAACGATGACGAGGGGATGGGTGGGTCAGACGACGAGGATACCAAGGCGGAAGAGTCGTTTATGACCAGCGAACTGGACTCGGGATTTGCGTCCCTCTCCATGATTCGTGTCCCGTCGCAATCATCCTCGAGAAGCGCCCCCGGCTCCAGCTCGGTTTCTAGGTCAAAGTCTCGGGATACTGCCTACCTCCCACCAGTTCAACGTTCTAAATCTGCACAATCTCGTTACTCGGCACCCCCGACGCTCGACCCGAGCCCCATTCTCAAACCGAATTACAAGCTCCTCTACCGCACACATATCCACATTCTTAACCGGTTCCTTACATCCCACTACCGCCTTTCCGTAATCCAGACCCGAGGCACACCAGCCAATGGACACATGAACATGATCTATTGTGTTCAGCTGTATACATACCCTTCTACTAATCGTCAAGTCATCTTTACTGGGTCGAGGGACAAGACGATTAGGGAGTGGAATTTGAAGACTGGGGAGGTGGAGAGGGTGTTAGAGGGCGTGCATACTGAGAGCGTTCTCAGTTTGTGTGTGCGGAAAGGCCGGTTGGCTAGTGCGGGTAGTGACCGGAGGGTTGTTGTCTGGGATTTGGAGGCTCAGCCTGGAAATGAGGTTGTCAAAGTCTTGAGGGATCATGTGGATAGTGTGCTTTGTGTGAGGTTTGATGACGAGCGGTTGGTCTCGTGTTCGAAAGGTATGTGTGTGCATACAGGGATGTTGGGTATGATGGCTGATCTTGTATGGCTTGTGTAGATCGGACCGTGAGGGTGTATTCCTTCCCTGGCCTTGAACTACAACATGTTTTTGGAGGACACAGGGCAGCCGTCAATGCCGTTTCTCTGTCCCCAGAGTTTGTCGTTTCGGGGTCTGGAGACCGGTCTATGAACGTCTGGGACGTCAAGACCGGCAAACTTGTGCAGACATTCGAGGACCATCATACCCGCGGGTGCGTACTCAACTCAAACTAACGCTTGTACGAACTTTATTTGACTGACTCGACATCTCAGCATCGCATCAATTGACTTTAAACCACCATGCATCGTTTCTGGATCTTCGGACAAACATATCCGTCTTGTCGACATGAACACTTCTCAGGGTTGGTCGACGTCACCGGAATACGATACCGCCCCGCTCGGACATGGACACGGACTTGGGAATACGAACAATGCACCATTGGCACATATGAATCATTTACCGCACCTTCTGCCTTCGGTGCATCAGCATCATATTGTGGATTCGGCGGTTGGGTATACGACATGTATGTGTCAGTCGTGTGGGAGCGTGATGTCTATTCCGCCGACGCCGACGTATACGTCGCCTGCGATTTCGAATGTGAGTTCGATGGATGGGGGGACGGGGAGTGATTCGTCGGGGAGACTCTCGTATATGTCACATCATCCGCATGTGGGATATCCGGCGCACCTACTCCATAGTTATAATCTCCGCCGTGCAACACAACTACCATACCAACAACAAATTCAAGGAGTTCAACAACAACAGCAACAACAACAGCAACAAAACCAAAATCACCCACAAGCCCATGCAGACCTTGTGCGGAGCGTTACTCTCACGCCGGATTTTGTGATTTCGGGGTCGTATGATTTGTCGGTGAAGGTTTGGTTGAGGCATTCGGGGGCGCAGGTGGCGGATTTGACGGGGGGGCATACGGGGAAGATATTTTGTGTGGCGGCGGATAGGACGAGGGTCGTTTCGTGTGGTGAGGATTTGAGGATATGTGTGTGGGATTTTGGGGTTGGTGTGAGGGGTGTGGAGGAGGGGTGGGTTAAGGGGGAGCTGTGATTGTGTTGGGTAGGGATTGTGGTTATTATGGTGTTGTAGTTTGATGATGCAATTGAGGGTGGTGACTTGGGGTTTGGTATTGGGCTTGTCGCTGTGGTCCTGTGGACTAGGATGGTCGGATGTCGATTCCAGTATTTTTGGGATGGGGGTGCTTGGCGGCACGGCCGACGCCAACTATGGCAAAGAAGAATAGAAAGGACGACACGATGAAAATGCGTATAGAGGAAAACATTCAAGTGCATCGGTGAAGCCTAGGAACCAGCTCAGAACGTAACTGTGTAGCCACATCTCTAAGTCTTACTTTGGGATCCTCTCCCGTTTCGCCTTTCTGTTGATAATCTTTATCAGCGCGTAGAGAGATTTAGGATTTGTGGGCGTGGGGGGTGCCGATTCAAATGCTTAGACTAAATATAGGGTGGTAAGGTACCACAGCTAGTGGGATTCAGGTACGCCGTAGGATGTCAATTGTCCGTGCATTTGAAACCCGGTGAGGTATATGGTGCCATTTCGTTTGCGACTCCATTGTTACCTGGCCTAATAGAAACATACACCTGAATATCAACGAGATTGCTGGTGAAGGGTAACGTGAATGCCGGAACTAGGTGTGTGCCTGTGGTTATAGACTAGCTACGGTGCTTGCGACCAGTTGACAACAACTTTCCCTTCTTCCTCATGTCTGCCAGTGACCACGATACCATCGCCTGGAGCGATGTGCTCGACTACACTGACCAGGCCGTCGCTGTTGATGGTCCCGCTGATGGCAACACGGCCATCAATACTGATATTACCCCGTTTTTGATGGATGAACCGGTGTGTACTTTATTTCTCCCCCCGACGTCTTTGTGATATGCGCGGTTCTCCTGAGAACGCCAACTCGCAGAGAGTGGCATTGAACCGTTCGGGGACCAGTCGCACCACTTCTCCTTCCAGGGCTGCTTACTGAATTATGTATTAGTCGACTTTATACCACCATCACCCCACGCAGCCGCCCACATCGTCAAAAGGATTCTCAAAGGGTTCTTTCCTCTCGTTCCGCCAGAATTGTGCTAGGTTGCTCTATTCAACCCCCAGTTCGGACTCTGCAACCTTTTCTGGCCCATCCTCCAACCAGCCTGAGCCCCGCGGAGAATCCTCGAACTTGAGTCCGAACCTCGAATCCCGCGGAAGCAAACCCCAGCTCTATCACAATTCCCAAGATGCTAGCCCTCCTATACCACTCTGTTCTAAAATCGATATTTTCAGTACCTCTGTTAGCCCGTCGCAAGGCCCGGTCATTACTACAAATGAAAGGGGGAGGAGGGACAAGGAGCCAAGGAGGGGGAAGAAGAGTCCACCGGAAGTCCCACCAAAGGATGCACCCCTACATCCCCTCGACATCAACCTTGAGGAGATGGAAGCCATCTTCGACCCCTTGAGAGGTACAGCGCAGGACGATTTAGATGGTGGAAAATTAGACAGCGACTGGCAACCTCCGGAAAGTTGGCTTGTGATGAATCGGAATGGCTTGCTGAATGACAAGCCCGAGATGACGGCACCAGATGATGATGACTCAAGTGACGATGAAGCACTAGCGAGGTGGGGTGCAAATTCGGTTGAGCTGCAGCTGCAGCGCCCGATGATAGGCACATGGCATCTACCACCATTGCATGTTAGTGGGTTGCCTGGGCAGCCAAGGGAGGGCAAGGGGGGAGTTATGCCAGATAGGGATCGTGAATTTACAGTGCGGGTTTACTCACCGAATGGGATATATCATTCGGTTGTACTGGGGATTAATTTGACGGTGGATGATCTATTATCCGCACTGCGTCGACGAACATGGATGAATGATTCGGGTTGGTTGGTCTTGCGGGAACGTGGCAAAGGTGGGTTTTATTGGTTTTCGTATTTGATGTTGTATGAACCTGTGACTTTAGAACGCACCCTCAATACCCACGAAGTGCCTTTCGATATCATATGCCGTCGTATGACAGAAGCCGGCTACTCATGGAACGACGGCCTCATCCTTCTCAATGGCGAACATATGTCCTTCCTCCTCAAATTCGTCTGCTGCGACCCCGACCTTAGCATCAGTCATCGACCGTTTACATCTGGTCTTCACGGCCACCGCTCTCAAGATAATGAAATTCACCTGGAGACTTTTGATTATGTCGACTTTACAGGGCGAAGTCTGCGCACCATCCCTATTGTCCTACACCAGCACGCCGATCAGATCATCTCTCTGAAGCTCACCCGTAATCCGATGATTGACCTTCCCTTGGATTTTCTCGAGGCGTGTACGCAAATCCGGGATCTGAGATTGTCAAATATGTCGATGCGGAGGATCCCGGCGGGTTTGGCTGCTGCCAAGCAGCTGAGACGTCTCGACCTCGCGTCTAATTATATCAAACTGAAGAGGCTGGAAGAAGGAAGGTTGCACCGAATCCCCGAGTTAATGTCTTTATACCTCCAGAACAACCTATTGAAGGATCTCCCGACGTCGTTCGCAGAATTCGAGTTCCTCGCTACCCTGAACGTATCGAATAACCAGTTGAAGGTCATACCAGATGTAGTGACGAAGATCGCAACTTTAAACGACCTCGATGTGTCGTTCAATGCTTTAGAGACACTGCCGCTGAATATCGGGGATTTGCACGCGTTGGAGCGGTTTTTATGCGTCGGGAACATGATTTCGGAGGTCCCGAACACCTTTTGTAGGCTGAAGGGCCTGGAGTACGTGGATTGCAGGAGAAATCGGATCGTGGACCTGACAGTAGTGATGAATCTACCTCGGTTGAAGTCGTTGTTTGCGGACCACAATGCAATCCACCTGTTGGATTTGTCGGTAGGACTGAGCCTCACCACAGTTGATGTGTCACACAATGAGATTACGCGAGTTATCGTATCGCTACCCCCCTTCGATTCTGCATCGCTCTGTCTTACTATGCTTGACCTCTCGAACGCGAGCCTTACAATATTGGGTCCCGGAGTTTTGGACAAACTTACGACGTTGCGGGTTCTCAAGCTGCAGCACAACACCCTCAGCTACATCCCCGACACGCTCGGAGAGTTGGCCCAGCTCGAAGCATTATACTGTTATGACAACCGTCTCATCAAACTCCCCGATACCATTGGCAAGCTCGCAAGACTCAAACTTGTCGACGCACACAACAACAACCTTCGTGAGATACCGACGACAATCTGGCACTGTTCAGCTCTGACAAACCTCAACCTCTCCTCGAATTTTGTCGTCACCTTCCCTGTACCCACCATCATCCCTATCCAAGGGGAGCCTGTATCTTCTGTAAACGGCCACACTGTGGAAGTGCCAGAAGAGTACAATCACGATCACGTCATCCTTGGCCACCTCTACCCCCCTCTCTCCTTTTCGCTTGAATACCTCTTCATCTCTGAAAATAAACTCTCCGACTCAGAGGGGCTGCAAAATATTGCCTTCCTACGTGCGCTTCTCGCGATCAACCTGTCTTATAATGAGATTGACAATCTTCCGACGGGGTTCTTCCGCGGGATGCCCAAGTTGCGCGAGGTTTATCTTTGTGGGAATGAAATGCCGACGCTCCCGGCGGAGGATTTGGGGAGGTTGAGAGGGCTACATACGTTATACTTGAGTGGGAACAAGCTGACGGTGTTGCCCATGGAGTTGTCGAGGCTGAATCAATTGGTGGTGATTGACGTGAGCAACAATGATTTGAGGTACAATGTTAATAATCATGAGTTTGATTGGAACTGGTGCGTCACTTGTGTCGTTTCTGTTCAGTATGAAAGATTTGTTGATTGTGGTTTGGGTGACAGGAACTACAATAGATCCCTCCGATACCTCAATTTGTCAGGCAACAGGCGTCTCGCAATCAGACCCGGTGGCCGACCCGCTGGGATCTCATGGAGCAGCCACGAACGCCAACATACCATGAATTCCCTCTCCAGTTTCGTAAACCTTCGTCGCCTGCGTAACCTTGGTTTGATGGACATCACAATAACTGGCAGCAACCTCCCTGACGAGAACGATAACCGCAGGATTCGTTCTACTGCTAGTATCGTCGGTGGATTGGGATACGGTATATCCGATTGCCTAGGACGCGAACACGCGTTGACGATGCTGGACCTCGTCCACGAATTTCCAGGACATCCCAACCGAGCGCTCTTTGCCATGTTCGGGAACATCGGTCCCCCCAAAGCGCTACCCCCTGGAATATCGCCTAACAGGCATGCGAAATACCTACACGATCATTTCCTTGACTTCTTCCAAAATCAGATGGACCACTCGCATATGCTTGAGGGCAAACACATGGCGGTGGATGCACTTCGGAGGTCGTTTTTAGGTCTGCATCAGGCGATGCATAATCAGTTGTTTACGGTCATGACGAGGAAGACGTCGGCGGGGAGTGCGAACAGTGCACCGATGGTGAACGTGGATCCTGTTACTGCACGTGGGGGATGTTCTGGATTGGTGGTGTATATCGAGGGTCGGAAGTTGTTCTCTGCGAACGTGGGGACAGCACTGGGTGTCATTTCGCGGAAGGGTCAACCGCTTTTGGTTTCAAAGAAGCACGATCCTTGGAACCCAGAGGAATTGCGACGGATACGGAAGTCGGAGGGATGGATCTCACCTTCGGGGTTAGTGAACGATGAAGTGGATGTCTCGAGGTCGTTTGGGTATTATCATATGCTCCCAGTCATTCATGCGTCCCCCGATATCTACGAATACGACATTTCGGATGTGGACGAGTTTTTGATCATGGGGAATCGGGGGCTGTGGGATTACGTAGATTTCCAGATGGCGGTGGATATTGCGAGCACGAGAAACGACCCGGCATTGGTGGCGCAGCAGCTGAGGGATGTCGCGATGAGTTATGGGTCGATTGGGAATATTATGGTTATGGTCATTCGGTTGAAAGATGTACATGACAAGTCTATTCCGCACAGACCGACACTTCTTGGCTCGGGTCTGGAGTTCCCACCGATGACGCACACCCTGAGGATGAACCACCCGGTCACGGACAAGAACATAAGGAGGGTAAAGTCAGAGATCGCACCGCCCACGGGGCATGTTGCATTAGTATTCACCGACATCAAGAACTCAGCCCACTTGTGGGAGGTTAATCCGGGTATGCCTGCTGCGATTCAGCTACACAACGAGTTGATGAGGAGGCAGTTGAGGATCTGTGGTGGATACGAGTCCAAGTCCCAAGGCCACATGTTTTTGTGCAGTTTCCCGACTGTGATGGCTGCTGTGTGGTTCTGCTTGTCGATGCAGGTGCACTTGTTATACGAGCATTGGCCCAAGGAGTTTCTGGAGTGTGAGGATGGACAGCCGATTGAAGACTCGAGTGGAAACCTGATTGCGCGGGGTATGTCCGTACATATGGGCATTCATTGTGGTGCACCATTATGCGTGCAGAATCCTGTAACGTTCCGGATGGATTATTTGGGCCCAGTCATCAACAGGGCCGCGCTTGTCAGTGGGTTGGCACGGGGAGGCCAAATCCTGTGCAGTGCCGAAGTGATTCGAGAGATCAAGGCCCTGGTGCTAGAGACTGTTCCAAAGACTGAGTTTTCTAGATCCCAGCCACCAAAGGCGATTGATGGTGTCAAGCAGCTTGGCGTTGTCATCAAGGATATTGGAAACCAGAAGCTCGAGGGGCTGGAAGCGCCTGAGTTCTTGTCGGCGATCTATCCCTTCGGGCTGGAGGGAAGGCACAATTTGGGTCCCGGTGGACCTAGACTAACAAACTAGCCTGGGAACTCCGCTGCCAGCCATTCCCTTCCACCCTATCACGTACCACCTCGCGTCAAATGTGACGGACCACTACCGGAAGTCAATGCACTCCACGTAAGAGTATCCTGCATATGTCCCGCCCCTCTCGCGATGCAGCCACCGCCTTTGATGTAACCACCACAGCTTCGACGTCGATATTGGCCTTATTTTGCATACACTACTCGTTGCACACTAGCCCCCCAATATATTTATAATTTCCTTTTTATTGATAGCCAGCACTCTTTACATATGACCATTCTGATCGACTAGCCCGCCGTCATTCCCAGTGTATTCTCCCTGAATAGGGGTTGTTGTATGTGTGGTCCGGGAGGTGTAGCCGTTGATCTGGTCTCAGTGTCAATGAAGGTAGGGGTGCTGGTCCCAAGTTCGAGATCTGTAACCGACTATAGTTAGGAGGCGCTAACTTAATTAGATACGGTAGTCCCGTGAAACTAGTAGAATACGTGAAGAAGCAATAGGCAAATAGGATTTAACAGGTCGAATGCCAATCAACGTTTGAAGAAAACCACTAGAACAATAGGTATGACCAAACATCGACTTGAGTCTTTCCAGTGGGACGATGAAGAGCTTATACAGCGACATCTACAATCATTCTTGAGATCTGATTCGTCTCTCCCACCAGCGTTCTCTGCCGTTAACGTTGGCTGCGTATCCAGTATCCTGCCGCTCGGATGCCACATAGGCCCTTGAAGTTGTCGGACCAACATCAGACGTAGTGGGACTTTCCCAAGGCGGCCGTGAGTGCCATTCAGAGGCTACTGTTGTTAGATAATAGCTGTAGGTGAGGCTTCCGCTTGGCGGATTATGGTATGCGTCACAGAGGTTGAGGATGAGGCGACACCCCATGATGGTGGTGACAGCATATGAGGAACAGGTCGGGATGCTGGTATACCGGACTTCGGCGGCCATCCAGACGACTGTGGTTATCAGGTACATCCCAGATGCCCTAGATGTGCGTTTTGAATCTGGAGAGGTCATATGGTAGGAGTGGGCTGCTCACATGAAGAAGTAGCCGAAGTTGTCACGGAGTACAATGGACACAAGCGAGGGGACAGCACATTGGAACGATAGTGCTTCGTAAGACAGTCTACGCCAGTTTGCGACAATAATACCTACGGCCAAGAAGAACAGGAAAGTATCAAAGGACAAGATGATGAAAAAGAATACGAAGGAATAAGACGGGAACTTGACGCAGGTGCATTGGTGAAATCCAGGAACCGGCTCAGATGTGACTATTCATGAAGACCCGGATTTGAACACGTATAGCAAGCAGAAAAGCATACCAGCGTACCTTGCATTAAAATCACAGACATGGACCCAATTGTAAACAAACTAATGACCCCACCAGCATAAAGCACATTAAGACATTTTGACAGTGTTCTATTACCGTAGAGGGCTTGGATGCGGAGCAGCAGGATAACTTGGAAATGTCTAAATAATCAGCGAATAGGTCATTCAAGATGACGGCGAGGCGACCCACGCTGTGTAGTCCATGTGCTTGTAAAGGCCAACACCGCGAGGAACCTGTTACCCCAAAGGCCTGAAATTCGTCAGTGCAAGAACAGGGGTGCCAAAGTTTGCGGTGTACATACAGCTACACATTACAAGGCACACCCGTGAATTCAGAATCATATCTACAAAGGAGAATAACGCACAACTAGGCACTAGTCAGCATTCGTATCTTAATCCAGACGAAAATGATACTAACCGTGTCGGTGGGGTGTCGGTTCAAATAGACTAAATATAGAACGTCAAAACGTCAAACTTGGCGGACAGGACGTCGCGGGACAACGCACCATATGTCTCCGCACTTGAAACCAGGCAGCGAGGTAAGTTGTGCTATTCTATCTGCGCTGGTATTGACACTTACACTAGTAGAAAGTCCCCAAGATATCGACACTAAGTACCTTGTGAGTGTGCGCGATAAGAGAAGCTGGAAAGGAACGGAGTACCACGAGGTAGAGGATCTTTGACTTTGACCAACGCTTCTTCTGTGCCCATCGAATGAGATTACGAAGTACATTCGAGGCATTTCCAACTAACCCATATCAGTTCGACCTAGCAATCCTCGCTGTGAACATGAAAGCATGTGATGTCTCAGAATCCGGCTCACCTCTTGGTCGAAAGTAATGACTACAATTCTCGCATCAATATTACATGCTTGGCTAGTGTTGTCCAGGGCTCACAGTGATCATAGAGGACGATGGTGACGGCGGCAACTACACGATAGGGTTGCTAAATCAGAGTGACAATCGCCTCCGATACCAGAAATACGCACGTTGGCAATAATGTTGAAGGTAGAACACGCGGATAGCAGCAGGCGCAAGGTCGGACTCCCTGGGGATTGATACTGGCAACATGCCGAGGGTGAGTCGGGACAAACGAAGGATCTGGTATAGAAAGAGTTGGAAAGGAGGAGTGTGGTGACTGGGAAGCACGAAACCAGCGTAGCAAGTCCGGCGGCTTGACTTTTATACAACCGCATTGGACAATTAAACGTGGATTTGGAAAGAAACCTGCCTGCCAAAAAGCCGGTTTTCACGTTAGCACCGCCTCAGGATCGCACTCTAGTGGATGACTATCGTCCGGGCAAGGGATGGACATAATTAAATATTTCTCCTTATTCCCTTATTCTGATGACTCCACCAAATTTCGACCTGAGAAGCTGGCTCCCCAACCAAGGAGATTGCATTAGTTGGGCTCTCGCTGTATCGGTGAGCAGTAAACACACCACACAATCCACTTGACTTACTATGTATAGCCTAGCGGTCCCACCTTGCGAATCACATTGAACGGAGTAAACCCTTCATTCTAATTCAGGGCTGGGGCCATCATTAGTACGATCTGCGCGGTTCTTGTCACTTGAAATTGGCCCGGGACAGTGGTGCTCGAATGTTGTTTCTTATTTTAGTAAATCCATGATCGTGGTAATGATGATGATTCCTAGTCAATTTGTTCTTGCGCCCATCGACTATACTAGACCCATTACTAATGGATCTAGTATAGTAGTACACGCATCTATAATGTCCGTCTGATGACTAGTCTCACTGCGGTTCGAGCCCGTCGTCGTCCACCTGCGAGTCAGAATTATGTACAAGGGCATATTTAGAAAACACCTATGTTCCGAAATGGTCGAAGGCTGCACCCAGAACATGGTAGACCCTGCCAACGCTGGCATTGCGTTTGGCGTAATCATAGTTGGCTAACAAGTTGATTAGAGGGGTAATGCTGCGGGCATACATCCTTCGCAATAAAATGTGTTGAGGCGCAACGACCAATCCGAGCGCGAGCACTGGCCCATTTGTGAAGGGGAAGGTCGTTTGCTTACAATAATGCGATATGTGGCCTCAGCCTGTGGATCTTGTCCGTCAGCCCTGGGTGCAAGCCCACGCCCCGATGTCTCTCTAACAGGAACTGGAGATTTCCCCTACGCATTCACATGAGCTCGTCGTTGGGCGACCGAGATTTTGAATTCAAGTCTGGTTTTTTGTGAATATCATCAACCTCTTCCCTTGTGGCCGTGGGTTACTGTCCGAATGGCGTTGGGTGCTGGTGGTATTTGCGGTAATGGCCGTAAAGGGAACGTAGGCAGACTTTATTCGTCCGATGGCAATCCAATAAAGGGCTCATATACACGACATATCAGAGAGACTACTGTGATGATCCCCTGTTCTTCATCTGAGAAGGCAGTACTAGCAGCTATTATGGCATAGTCGTGGATTTGAGTAGAGATCATGTTCAATTGAGGACGGCAATGCGGTGGCAAAGGCACAAATCTATGTACATATCACATTCCAGCAGAGTGACTCAATCGCCGCGAAAATTACTCTCTGGCACTATCCTAGTCTTCGCCAAGTTCCCCCCCGAAGGTTCTTCCCCCTTTCCAGTCTAATGTTCCATGCCATTTGACCTTGACAAGCCAAACCCGGCACTCTCTAATCTATTGCGGAGAGTGTTCCTTGCTGAGGTTTATGGTGCCGCTGGCGCTGATACCGAGTGGACCAGATAACACTAGGCTTTTCCCTGAGTCCAAATAAAAAGGATTCTCGGTGCCTGCCGGGAAGGCCATCCACCTCGAAGGTACTTTTGAGACCACAATTCAGTGCGCAAAACGCTGGCTCACCTCATCGATCGACCGAGATCCAAATTACACATATGGGAGAAAAGGCCGTCATTCCTTTCATAAGACAAACGTTTCAGGGAACCACCAAGCTGAGGTCGACGCATGTTGTGGTGACGCACTCCCCATCCTAATCCCGGGCAGCTAGTGAGGAAGTTGGAGTGCCGTTGATGGGTGGGCCTGTGAGGCGGCGTCGTGGTACCTTGAAGGTAATTGCCAGGGGGAAGAGGACAAGATGGAGATTCGGATGTGCCAAGGCCAGGGTCGGAGTGCTGAGGAGAAGGGAGGGGCGATTAACAGAGAAAACGGGCATCAGGTCAAAAGAGACATGCTAATGTGACGTCACTGCATCAACTTTAATCGTGCCTGAGCTTAACTTATTTACGACGACCACAGTCATCTGACCTCCATGCCTCACAGCTGTGAGATAGACGCTGTATGGCTTATCACTGCCTACCATGCCACGATTCACAGTGTTCGTCGACTTGTTGCCCGATTCCCTTGTCGATCGTCTCAAGCGCTTCATACGTCCAAAGAAATCCCCTACCCAACATGTTCAAGGCCAATCACCCCAGGATGCCCACCATCGTGAGTCGTGATTATGGTATTTTCACGGTCCACATGGATCATGCCCTCTAGGTTCGCAAGGACAAGGCACAGGGTCACATTCGTCAGGGCCCTTCAGTCAAGCAAGTAACTTTGATATCAACAATCCAGTGATGGTCGAGAATGGTGTCGGCATTGTCAACTTTAATCACCCAATATTTACAACAGGAAAGCCAGGTATGTTATTTGTCGGTGACCTCAAGACATATCAACTCAAATATTAATTCAAATACGTTGCAGCTTTAGATCGCCTTGAACCGTATACTGAACCAGACGCCGCAATGGATTCCAGCGCAAGGGATCCGCCTCCCAAGTGCCATCCAGGAACCCGTCTGAAGATTTCAGGAAAGCTCGAGATATGGTCGGACGCTGTTGAGCGGGAGTGGAACATGATGTGGCTTCATGGTCCAGCTGGCACTGGGAAATCCGCTGTCGCTCAGACCTTCGCCGAGCGCTGTTCCGAGAGGGGTCGTCTCGGAGCCGCCTTCTTCTTCTCCAGGCCAAATGATCGAAGCAACCCCGAAACCGTCATTCCCACCCTCGCATACCAGCTCGCTGTCCACTGCCGCGACTATAATTCCGCCCTAACCAATCAACTCACCGGCGATCCTCAACTCTTGAAAAAGGCCCCGCGTGTCCAGCTCCGGAAACTCATCATCGATCCACTTTTGCTGTTGCAGACACACGAATCCACACGCATCAGGGAACCCTTCATCATCATTCTTGATGGCCTTGACGAGTGCGAAGGAGAGAGGGCTCAGTTCGAGTTCGTGGGCATGATCAACGAGGCTGCGCAGCTGAAGGACCTTCCCCTCCTCTGGCTCATCTGCAGCCGACCGGAGGCACACCTTCGGTACACGTTTTCGAGGGTTGCGTGCTGTGGTCGTGAGGAGCTCCTCCTGGACAAAGAATGCCGAGATGACGTCGACCGATACCTGCGTGATGAATTGGCGACCATCAGGGACCAGTACAGTATTGTTACGCTCTCGCCCTGGCCTTCTGAGCGCCAGTTCAATAGGCTCTCTGGATCAATCTCCGGCCTCTTCGTTTTCGCATCGACTGGCGTGAAATACATCGGCGACCCTACGTACGCAAACCCGGTCGAGCGCCTGAAGAAACTCCTATCTTTCTTGAGTCACATAGATAGCATTGGGTCGAACAATCCTCTAGAATCTCTGGACCTTCTGTATACTCAGATCCTCACTGACGTGCCGAAGGATATTTTCCCAACGACCTGGCGGATTCTGGCTCACGCTGTCTGGATAATCACCATCTTTCCCAATGCCCAACCAGTACCTACTGCCCAGCAACTCTGCAACTACCTTCAGCTTAACCAAAGTGCCTTCTACAGTGCTTTGCGAAAGCTCCATTCAGTTGTTGCAGTACCAGCTCCTGAGGATGCCTCTAAAACACCATTACGTTTTCACCATGCGTCGTTTCAAGACTTTCTCGAAGATCCAAATCGTTCTGGGAGGTTCTCCATTGAGCGGAGGAGGACCTCAGTTGACATCATAGAAGTGGGTCTCTTCTGGCGCAAGATTGGTGTGACGCACCTCCACGGTGGTGAGTTGACAGGAGAAGATTCGGATGGTGGTCTTCTTATTGATTTTATAGGGTGGCACTTCGACCACGAACATCGACATCCGAGTTTTCCCCACCTGAAATGGGTCGTACCAGACACCGGGGACGACATCTTCAGAAGTCTGGTCAAAGAGTGCCTGAATGCATCCAATATTTGTTCCGACGAAAAATATCACGACGGCTTCCTTGTCGTTCGTAATCTAGATTTTAGGTACATGAGTGCCAATCACCTTGCAAACATTGCAAGCTTGGTCCAAGAACAGGTGCGGTCTGATAGTTCGCTCCTGAACATGCTACATGCTAATCCTTTTTCGGGTTTCCAGTATCCTTCAGAGCCTCTTGTGCGCACAAAACCATCCAACGAACTGGACGTGCGACTGTTGGAGTACATGCGAACTGTGATTGGCCAGGGACCTGCGGACCCGGCGACGTTCCCCGTTATTCGCTGCGTAAGTTAGTATTTTCGTGCATTGAATTGTGGTCTCAAGGATGCTCTCAAGGTGCCTGACCTTGCCGGCAGACGCAGGGTGTACTTTTTCATTGGACATGGGGAAAAGACTGTTATTGTTTGGATCACTCAATGTGAAGACGCATGGGACGCGCGCATGCTAATACGCGATGAGGAACCCTCTCTGGAACAAATCCAAGCGTATCAGGATTGGCTTGTTGAGGTCAAATGGAATGAAGCATCGGATTGGCAGGAAGGAGGCTCGGGGCTATCAGAGGGGGAGAATAGGATAGTGGGACGTCAGTAACCAGTTACATGAGTGGAGATGATATCTTCATGTTAGTAGAGGAATATAACACACGCACACTTGTGGATGTGTTCAGGCGATGTCGTGTGATGGTCATGAAATCCCAGTGCGTGATTGCTGCCTTCCGCTGACCTTAAGCTTCGAACATCGGAAATCCAGGCACTCATGCCGCCATTGTGAACCTGTCCAGCTCCTCTGCGTGGTCAGGAATGTAAGAGCATCTGGTAGTACCAGTACAGAGTTGATTCCTCCTTACCGGGCTCAAAGGCTAGCGAGCATCCTATCAGCGGAGACTGTTATTACCACTGGTCCATCAATTTGAGCTGTCACATAGTGAATAAATGTACAACAGGAGTGTGGACGCATTAAAAATAAAGGGGGAAAATGAAGGAGGAACATGAATTCATGTCCGTGGAGATGCCTTGCTCGTATGCAGATCCTTAACATCAAAGAATACGTGAGCTGCCAATGCGACGCGGGGCGGATAGGAGCGTGCTAGGGATACACTGTACGCATTGCAAGTACGGCCAATCCTTAATGAGTCCGGATGGACGGAAAGACAATTGCTTGTACTCACTATCCCTTAAACCCGTCGCTCAAGCATTTCATTCCTATAAATATGAGCACCAACAATAGAGTTGCCCTGGGCGCATCCACTACAACGATCTTCTCCCTCTGGGCGTTCGCCAGTTTCCACTGTCTGGGATTCCTCCTCCCTCTCGACTTGGTGCCTCTCGCACTTCCACTACTACCAACGCCATAAAACCCTCTAGGCACCCCACCACCACTCGCCTCCACATCGTCCTCCATGTCGTCTCTCCTCCTAGTGGGCACATGCGGATCCACTATCAAGGTGAGTTGCACGCTCCCACCGGCCTGTCCTCCGCCGCCTTTCTTTGGCTTCCTCCCTTGTTCATCTTTTTCTTTCTTTCCTGAGTTGGGAGCGGGGAGGACCATGGCCACACTTGCGGGTGGGTTACCCGTGAGAGCCGTGTTCTTCTGGCGGGTGTTATAGCAACATATATAAAGAGGGAGAGGCAGAAGAGGAATGTAATTGAGGATATGATGTGGGGCTGGGCCGTTTTCTGGTGATGCTGGTAGGTTGGGTTTGATGACCTGTGTCGAGTACCAAATATGCTTCAGAGGTGTTGGTGGGAGGGATTGAAATATACTTGCCATGGCTGTGTAAATTGCTGGAATACCAATATCGAGCGGATAGGATATGGAGAACTCTCACTGCGATATATTTCCTCAGTAACCAGGTCCCCATTTGCATCCGGTCCCAATCAATGTTTCCCGTCCTCATTGACGTTCATCCCTAGGACACGAGTTGGTGAGGGGAGCGTTCTGATGGCTCATGATACTTCTCAACTCATCCTGAGGGTATGGACGCTTGAACGCAAGTTTGATCCGGACAGGATTAGGAGCAAAATAAAAACCCGTGGGGCAAAGGCGGGATTGGAGAGTGATGATGGATCTGTGCAAGAGTATGCACCGTGGTCCTAGTCGTAGTACACGTATTTTGGGCCGGGGTGATTCTTCTGCTTCTTATTGGGAGGGTCGGGTGGGAAGGCGATATGACGGTGTAGAAGTCGTTAATGGATGGAGGAGAGTGGTCGTCGACGTTGTTAACGGATTGGTGCCATGAGCGGAACCAGGTAGGTAAGCTAGAGATATCGATTTTGGAGGGACTTGTGGCTGAATCTGTGATACGAGGTTGAGGGTGTTGTGGAAGTGTGGTTGGACCAATTGGAGGCGTGGATAATCTTCTACCCGCTCATGTGTGTGGATCTGGCTGGTGGGATGGGACCTGTCTTGAGGTTGGCCTTGGACGGCGGGGCCCGAATCTTCTCGAAGTGTCTGTGTGTATTGCTCGAGCGACAGGGCTGTAGCGGGGCCGGAGGGTGATCTTGCATAAATTTGGTAGGCCGTGTCTCAGGGCCCAGGGTGTGTTGATCCTTCCTCTGAACACAGTAGCTTAAAATAGTTGTAAGCCCAGCCATGACGTACAAGATGGACACCTCGCATGACTTCTACCAGGACTGCTTACTGAATTACAGTATCTAGTTGACCGTACGCTACCACCACACGCAACCGCCCGCATCGTCAAAGGGATTCTCAAGGCGCTCTTTTCCTTCGTTCCGCCAGAATTGTGCTAGGTTGCTCCATTCAACCCGTAGCTCGGACTCTGCGATCTTTTCTGCCCCAATATCCAACCAACCTGAGCCTCGCAGGGAATCCTCGAACTTCAGTCCGAACCTTAAATTCCGCGGGAGCAAACTGCAACTTTATCACAATCCCCAAGATGCTAGCCCCACTATGCCACTCTTCTAAAATCAATGTTTTCAATACCTCTGTTAACCCACCGCAACGCCGGTCATTCCCGCAAAGAGGGACAAGAAGCCAAG
>MU151125.1:46288-102830 GCA_015584085.1 Macrolepiota fuliginosa MF-IS2 | reverse complement strand
TTTTGATAATATCATGATATGAACAAGTTAGTACAGAGGGCTTATCAAAAATATATTGAGAGACCAGTTTCAATAGCCCACCAGGTATATCCAAATAAGATTGTATAACTATCTGGTAAAATTACATTCAATAATTATTAATTTTGCTTACAATCTCACACATGTATTATCAAATAGAAATTTATGATAGCTTTTCAATTGTCCCAGGGGCTTATCATGTTTATGTTCAAAATATGTATTGGATAAGTATTCAATAAGACAGCTGCCTTATTGACTCACCAGCCCAGTGTATAAGAAGGGAGGGTAGCCCTCGTCGGGTCTTAGTCTCGGGATGGTGTGAATTCACTGTAGTTTCGACAAACCGTTGACGTTGTAAGAGATTCGGAATGACATCAGTGAACGTGTCATCTGAAAAGTATAAATTTGATGTTGATGCAGGTACGTTTAATTGGATTTGCGCGGGAAAGATTCAGCGAGGCATTGTTCTCGTCTGCCCAAAATGAAATGCGAAGCCAACAAACTCAAAGTGTTTGCGTCGAGGTTCAAGTGGGGCACATGCAAGTCCGGCATACGAAGTCATTCATCGTAAAGTCTGGCTAGACCCGGAGCATGTAAGAGGACGACTTGTGGAACGACCTATCGTTACTGAGAGTTGCAATACCCCTGGCGAGAGATAACGAATGAGGTATTTTTCTCGTCCGCAAGCCACGTGATTCATGTCCGTTTTACCTCGCCAATCTAACTTTACCCCCTACTTCGGAACAGTCAACATTCGTCCCGAGACCCCCGCTCACTTCGTGACTCGCCTTTAAACCCATCCTCCCATCCACTTCAGAACTCTAGCAGGAGTAACCGAAGGACACACTACGGGACGACCCGACCGCGCTCCTCTTCGACCTTGCTGTCTGGGATCTTGGGCATTCGTAGCTCAGTCCCCTTCCGCCCTGACTTCATTGCAGTGTTGGCAACTGAAAATCATATTCCAATCCCTTACCCCATTTGACCTCCCCGGACGAGAGATGAGTTCCGGCTGGACGCGTCCAAACGTACCTTTAGGGATGCGACATTCCTGCTGGCAATATATATCGTGAACGCGCAAATAACTGGCTCCGCCATTACCACTTTGCAGCTATTACTGGCGTGGTTTTATTCCACAACACGGTCTGCACCACAACAGTAACCAACGGGGTCTCACTACAATCCCAACAAATCGCCTTCGAATGTTGACTGGGAAGAACAGTGGTGGGGTGTGTGCTGGTCCTTCGCGAGTTCAATCTCGCAGGTTCTGGTGGTTTGCGTGGGGTGTGGTATACTGAGCGTGGTATCCCTCTTTCTGCCCTTTTTATATAGGTTCACCGCCCCGGGCAGACATTTTACTGGGAATATCAAGGCTAGAGACACCCTTGAGATTCATAGCGGAGCGAAAGGTAGTGGCGGGAACAGGATTGCTGACAATTTCGCAGAGATGGCAGCATGGACATCCGAGGAGAGCATCTTCCTCGTTGGAAGCCTCCCCCCCGACTCGGGTTTCGGATCCTAATTATAATTTTGTGAATCACCTGGATGGTTTGACAAGGTGGATGTACCGATGAGACTTCGGTACATTCGGACTGTAGATTGGCACTTAGCCTCCTAATGAAGAATATGTTCTGGATAGATGGCCACATCAACAACCCTGCTGGTACGTTATTTGAGCACAAGCCGATTAGAAAGGAGTTGGATGTAACTGTGAGCTTGGTCCATGATCATGGCGCTACTGACCATGGCTCACAAAAACGTCGTTATACAGGTCATCCGGGGGTCGGACCCGAATAGATAGAGCACCGCTGCCCCTTCCGGAACGCAGACGGCCGCAACAGCCTGGAAGCAGCCTGCGATGAGAAACGTGGCGGAGAGCCAGATCGCAACACCGTTGGTACACGTTGGGGTGGGGTTTCGGCTGTTTGTATTGGAAACTCATTGTTACGAGTTGGCTTAAATACGGAAATCCAGAAATCGGAAATAGTCAAACAAGGTTACAAGAATACATTTCATCACAAAATCACCCAATCTCGATAAGGAGACACTAAAAGACAAACTTATAAATAGCACTTGGAGAGCACTCTTAGAAGTTTAGAGGTCCAGCTGATCAAGTTTGTATCGTGCGGATAGAGCATGACATCCTGAGCGCGTTAATGGTAATTCAGAGCTTTCAGAAAGGGGCCTTTTATTAGTTTCGCCGGCAGCCCCCCAAGCGTGCAGCCAAATTTAGATGACAACATACCGCCAATAGCCTGATTACCACGTGCAACGACGGGATCTTTTCCATCAATGTGGGAAGCTGGCTTTCACTAAGTCGAACGGTGCAAAGTCATTATAGGACTGCTTCTTAGCATCCTGTCGTACCACCTATTATGGGTGGTATGATAAAATAATAAATGATCTACTAAGTATATCCCCTATGACGTTTTCCAAGAATATCAAATGATCAAATTTTCGAAGTGCAACACAAGGACTGGGTCCGGTTGCAAATCTTGCCAACGGAGGAATGTGAGAATTTCCCAATCGACTCCCATGGCCCTGTATTAGACAAAGGAACCGCATTCTTCGTGGATAATAGATATCCCTCCAACAGACGAACGACAGGAGAACATGAATGACCCAGAGGCCGCGGAAGCGAGTTAAATAGCTGTCAAACCCACGTTGACCTTCACTTGATGAACGGCGAGAATGTGGTCCAAGATATATGCCGAGATTGGCCGTGTGGTCTAGGAGACTTGTTTTCTCACTCCAAAAGCGGAGCAGTCACTGCAGTGGAAAAGAAAACCCTTGTTATGGAGACAACGGTACCGAATCGCTGAAAGAGATAACGTTCAAATAAAAGTCCAACTAAAAGGACCGGGAGCGTCCGGAATCCCAAGCAAATCCCCATAGACTGTGGTAGTTGGTGGATGGTAAGTCCATACAGGCCCGCGGACGTGACAGTATGGACTTTGGTAGAAGAGTGGAGAGATCGTAGGTCGGCTACCCATGGAAAACTGTAGAGACGCCCGGTCGGCTACCTATGAAAACTAGGCGCCAACCGGCGTTCTCTAGTAATCTGACAAACCAGACACCTTACCCTCATTCGCCCACCCGTTTCCCTTCGCACGACGAATCGTATAAAATACGTTCTCATCGTAATATAATACCTACCTACCTACGTGTCAACCTAATTTATGTTGGAGTTTCCTATCTGATTTGTGTGTCTCGTTCTTTTCTCTCTCTCTTTCTCTGGTCTCGCGTTCGTCTTTGAAGCCCCAACGACTGTCGGACGCAGTCGTGCTCGCAACCACAGTCTGATTGTTTTATTTCGTTGCTAGCCCTATACCTGCGTTACAAAACAATCACCAACATACGTCTTGTACCACTGTAGGGGTACCTACTCGGCTGGCGTAGGAAATGAGGAATT
The DNA here is from genome assembly GCA_015584085.1 of Macrolepiota fuliginosa MF-IS2. NCBI lineage: Eukaryota > Fungi > Basidiomycota > Agaricomycetes > Agaricales > Agaricaceae > Macrolepiota > Macrolepiota fuliginosa. Next base: position 99,400 of record MU151125.1, on the reverse strand, counting down.
TGGCATATTTAATCGCACTCGCTGTAATTACATTCTTTAGCTTCTACCGCAACTATGTAGTTGTCTCTGCCATTAACTCGGTGTATTTGAGGCAAGAGACCAAAGCGATTGACGGACGCAATCGCGCTCGCACACCGTGCAGCCAGGCGGCTGCTTTACACCAGTGACGCTCAAGAGACGCCAGTCGGACATTATTCTGAAGTCAACATACTGAAAGAGGATCTAAACATTCCTTCTCATGCCTAGTCTGACCTGCACTCACCATTTCACGAAAAACCCACATATTCTAGACATTGGCCCGTAGTACCGAGTCCCCGTTCTTTTGTCCACCGAGTCAGATGGCTACTGCATAGACTAGTAAATGTAAAATTGGTTTTTCATGTTCGCTCCTCTTCGTAATATTTCCTTTCCGTTATTTCATGAATATCTGGGCCCGTTTATCCTTTTTACTAATACCTGACTGTGTAGTTATCAGGTGAGAACAATTAGTTTACCATAGTACAAATGCTGGAGCGCTTTGGTGCCGTTTTGGTAGTAGGAGTTTGCCCCCTTTTCCTCTGATATCTGGCTGAGAGTCATCGCTCGACGGGTCTCTCTTTTCTGCGGATATCCACCCGGTTAGGGTAGCCCTAAACGGTTGTCGGACGTGAATGTACTCGCCCACCAAATCCCTATTCGTTTCGACCTGCTTGGCGGGATCTTCAAGAGATTTGGATTGACCAGATTCGAAAAGACAAGCACCCCGCAGACGAGCCTGAGTCAGAAGCTGAATTTGAACCACAGCAATATGTGCTACCAATTGTCACCCAGTACTGTTAGTGTTGAAGGGACTCAATAAAGCGGACAAAGTGGTATCAGAGAGTAAACGAGCAGTGAAGGCCTGGAAGGCCCATGAAGAAAGATAGGACCAAAGATTACTCACTGAAGGCTCACCCACGAATGAGAGATCTCGAGCGCGTATTTGGAAAGGAAATCCGCGTATACGGAGGAAGGTACAGGAGGGTGGAAAAGAGATAAGATAAGATATACGGGAGAGAGGTTAGTGTTAGATATATAAGTGAGTTCTATTTGTATAAAGGAAACAATAAAATATATTTAAACTCAGATCTTGTGGCCACAAGGATAAGCCACGGTTTGATATCCCAACAGTTAAATGCAGCATCAATTAGCATGAAATCTGGAGGTAATATACATTCCATTGGGTGCCCGCGAGCAGAACGGGTTCATTGCAGTTTCAGCGAACCATTGACAGTGGGCGAGATGAATCAGTGATGTTGGGACCTGGATCAGCAACGCCATATTGTGACGTGATATAATAATGTTGTCCGGCGGCAATCCTGGTTCGATCTAGCACAGGCTGGCACTCACATTCTGGCACCTTGGACTTTTGCGTCCAGGTAGGTCTCTTATTCTCTTCGTATATCACCGTTAGCACACACAACCAAAGAAATAAGTACAGCAACGTGTGGCCCTTGGCCAAGTCCAAGCCCTCTGGGGAAAGAACCAGAAATGAAGGAGCAGGGATCAATGCCAGGGGGGGTACAATATGATAAACAAATCCTCCATGAACTCCCTGCCGTTTCAAGGCGCTCTCAAATCAAAGAACAGGAATGGCGATTAAGCGCTCGCTGACTTCATATAGCCAACTCATGACTTCTCTCCCACCAGTTCTGACGTCCGACCGATATTCCCCCTCGTTCTACAACCGTTCAGAGTCCTTCTACATATCGATCATACGTCACATAAAGATATCGCTCCACTTCCTCGAGCATTCCGAACCACCATAATCTCGGACAAGCGCCCATCCACGCCCATATTCCGTCTATTAAAACCCTGCATCAACTTCTTAAGTATGGAGCCTTTTCCTCTTATTGTCAGTACGCTACATACTAATCAGTGAGGATATTAGGACCCTCCCTTCAATGATGCCCTTGGCGTTGGCATGAGCTTAGTATAAGAATGATGCCCAGAGGGCTCTAATAAATAGAGGGGTGTGGTGTGCTTGGTGTGAGTGAATACAGGGAAGCGGGATAAATATTAGATAAAATTATTTCGTGAGTCAATATGATTATCAACTAAGTTACTGAATATGGTACGGGTTGGTATATTCAAAGTGGGATAACTTGTTTGGTTCGTGAGGCGTGTTTCGCATGTGACTGACACGACCATGGAAATAGGACAAGACGACAATGGCCGTCGACTTGCATAAAGATACTCTATTGGACGTGGAGGACCTCGCGACGTGCTCATGTACCACTGGGGCGTTATCAGAAACGCTAGGAAATTTTCGAGCTACCGTACATTCCCGCTACGCTTGAATCATAAAGTAGACACTCGCCCAGGAATACAGAGTAATAAGCCCCACTTGAGAGGCTGAGCGAAGCTTGAAAACTAGTGTCCTGCCCCAACGACTCGTGGCAGTCATTCAGGTGTAATGTATCGAGTTTGACAAGGGTGAGGGGGCGATGAGAGAAGAAGTGATACCGTTTCACCGACGCGAGATGCTAGGGCGAAGCGTAGTGAGGGTGTTAAGGATGAAAAAGTGCGTCAGAGTTTCTCCTTCAGTGGGGAGTGAAATCTGATTGGTGTGTGGTTTCGGTAGTTAATGGAGGTACATATGATCGTCAAGCCGATCGCGCACGGGGTTAGGGTCCAGGACCGGGCTATGTGGGGTAAAAATCAAATCATTAACTTGTTGAGTGCTTCTCTGGTGATGATGGTCTGACGGATGAGGACTCTTGATCCAGAGCAGAGAAGGCCTAGAATATCGGAACTCCCCAGGCTACATTCCAGCAACGCGTTTGCCACTGAAGACTTACCTGATCAAACGATGAGGACTATTAATGCATTGCACCCTCCGGATTTTTCCGTTCCGATCGTCGCGCATATAACTTTACAGCTCTTATTGGCATTGATTTACCCATATAAGGAATGTGACCGTCATTCATACAAGTATGTACCATTCTTATTGCAAACCAAAATGGATGGCCTCGAACCACACACACCCAAGCTTCAGAACCCGCAAATCGACGCCAGAACAGGCTGCCGAGATATTATAAGCACATCAAATAGAATCCCCCGCACTTGCAACATGAATGACACTGTAGCCTGATTCTCGACGGACCTCAAATCCCCAGACATCATCACTGTCGAATGTCAGATGACACTCCGTAGCGTCCCGTGGAAGAGATTGTTGTACACTGGAGGTCGTGCCCGCCGGTTCCAGAAGTATCTGGGCACAGACGATATCATTCTGGGTAGCCGTAGACTCGACGACTCCGGCGTCAGGAGCCGGTGGGTGTTCTGCGACCAATGAGCGCAGATATACAAAGAGCTCGAAAGCTGAAATTTCCGTGATAGGGATAGATGATCGGATGATTCCAATATGAGAGAATGGAGTGTGAATGTGAACAGGGAACACTATGCTGATGCTCCAGAGCTCCAGCTGACGAGAAAGGGGGACGATGGTGCGTAAGTTGAGGGGATAGAGATTTTCCTCATTCTGTCTGCATAGATCCTTTTCTCTGCCCTCCGTTTGCGGTGGAAGAGGCACCGGGTGCTTACTGGGTGCAAAGGGGACATCCTGTGCAATACGAGATTTGATGACGCTGCAGCAGGGAACTCGAGAGCCATCAGACCCATTTTGAAGAGAACATCAACTCATATCCTACATACCTATTCTGTCCTCTTCGAGACTGCCGGAGCACTCGGATTGAGGGAAGTAAGATAAAGCAAAGTCCTGGACTTGGCCGTCAGCACTGAGATGATGCTACCACTTGATTTGACTATAGCCATACTTGCTGGATAGTCTTGTGCATATCGGAAAACATACCTCTGTGCAGTAGACTTGAATCAGAGTGTTTACTGGAGGGATGAATCAAAATGAGCGAGGCAGGGCGGCCGACTTATATGGAAGGTTTCGTCTCTTCCCTCCCCCTGGGGCTGGCTCATCACATTGAGAAAACCCACAATTTAGTATTTTTTTTCCCACCCAAAACTACTAACGGTTATGAAACCCCGGTTCTATCTTGAGTTCCCGCTCATTTCATGGATTACATGCGTGCCCCAATGTCCATTATCCTCACCAATATACTAGTAAGATTAACGTCCATCTAAGCGAACAACAAATATTAGCAGCAGACCATGATCCTTTCAAGTCGCGGAAATCCTAGATATATATAGTGTCAAGACCCAGGTTGAAACGTATTACTATTCATGCACGTAAAAACAGACACACGGGGGGCAATAATTCATGGAATATGCGCCCAAACTCACCAAAAATGGAGGCAGAATGAAACAGGAATGGTATGATGAGGACGGGGGATCCTTTTCTTAGTCATGTCGTCGTAACCTTCAAATAATAACCGACAAGTTGAGAAGAGCTAGTCGAAACCTTCCCAAATCTATTTTTAGATTTCCGGTTTACCTTTTATCTCATCACTCCTGCCCGAACGGAAGGTGGTGGCCTGATGATGATTGTGGATGAGGATTCAGCCACATACGAGTGCTGTCGACATCGCGACCATATGTGAACGACCTTATCGACTACCGATGTATGTGGCATCCAGCCTCGTGAGCCCATCACCCAACGAAGTTCCGAATTCGCGAACTCATGTCAAACCGGCCAAGAAGCACAGAGACCCGCACACCAAATTAATGGACCCACGGACCTTCCGGGGGAGGTGTGATTCAATCAGCCATAGACTCCCGCCTCACAACAAAATCAACTGTACCCGGGCAGAGCACAAGGGCATAACGACCCTAAGAGGATATCCACCTTTGGTTCTGATGGGCAACAAACGGCTCTGGTCCAAGTTAAGAAGGAGCTTAGAACAAGGCCTTGCTTGGCGTGGACGGGGTGACATTGACAACCCCAGAAGGTACTGACAGCTGGTGATGTTGGCCCCCGCCAATCTGCTTTCTGGACATTCGCCATCAAAGCTAACCTCTGGTCTCCATTTTCCAGGCTCATGACTAATTAATCAGCTAATTACCGAATGACATGGAGATTGAGAATCTTCAATGAATTTGGGACGCGCCTCGTGGTTTCTCACAGGTCACTGGTCCCTCTATGTCAGACGCAAGATGAAATGGGGTCGGTCAATAAGATAGTTAATTTAATAGATGACCTGTGGGCCGCTTAGCCGCCGTTGCACTCAGGTGGGTGTGACAGGTATCTCAGAGTCCATAGAATACTTGCCCATAAACTTGAACCAACAATTACTCTCCGTCTACTAGCAGCAACTTCGCCCATATGTCACTCACTCTAAATGAATAGGAACATCACAAACGTCGCGAACCAATCGATGTAAAGCATATTCCATAGGTATAAAATGAGTCCACACTAGAAGCGAGAGTATGTGCCAAAAGGAAGACACCCTCAATCCAACCGAATATGAGATGCCAAGAAAAGACCTGGTACGGGCCTCAGCCGAAAAGATGTGGAATAGAAGATAGTACGGCCCGGCGAGATCCTCCCTACCAAATCATCAAACTCAGAATGGTCGCGGCATGACGAATCACGTGGGAATACTACACTATTAAACTGTTGGTGGCTGTCTGTGTCCGTCCCATCTGGAAATCACTATGTAAACAAAGAATCCAACACGACCGGTTTACCCCAATATAAAATAGACTACCGACCAAGCCGGTCTCATACAACGTCGATATGAAGGCGCCAAAATATAAATTAATTCCCAGCACTTCGAGAGCGGTCTTAGAAACGAAGGTCGGGAGTTCAAGATCTGGTATTATGCCTAGTTCAAGTCTAGTGATGTAATTCATTTTAAAGGTCAAGCTGGTCTAATTTATAGCGTACAGATAGAGAATGGAACGCAACATAACCTACACAGAAACTCCTATAAGCTTTCCAGGCATCAGGGCTCGTTTCTAGAAGGCGATATCCACGCTCATAGCACTCTGCCGTTTCATTGGCGAGCTTTCTAAGTGCTTCAAACTTCGTGATACCATTGGACCCTGCGCTCAATGATATGTAGTTGACCGTTTCGCCATCAAGTTCTTCCTTAAAGAAGGAAAACAAATCACTAAACACCATCGAATATGAGGTGTAGAGCCCATCAAAAGATTTCTAGGCCACTCACTTGCCATGGTCGATATAATGGATTAGGTCAGGCAAAACTTGTATCCAGGATTTAAGATCCAACTCCGGGGGAATGGACATGATTGCATATGCGCGGGAGACTCCAGTCATACGGCGAGTGAACTGAGGATAATCAGGGGCCATTGAAGATTTAATCTGACACAAGCTGAGCCCTTCAAGAACGGTACGTCAAGGCAATAACTCACCTCCATGCCCTCAATAACGTTGTCAATGATCGTTGAAGTGAGGAAATCTATCTGGGTAGTGAGAATGAGGGTGGAAGCGACAGCTCCCCAATGCTGGGAGAGCTCGTGAGTCATGGTTACAAGCGGGTCAAGGACTGGATAGCGTTGGGGTTGTTGCCGGATTAGCCGTTGCGAAAATTCTTTCAATCCGTCGAAATAGGCCTCATAATAGTCGTCAATTTGTATCAAAATACCAGTCCACACTGCGATGTAGACCCGAGTGGAGTAGTTGTGCAAATGCCGATAAGCTGTAGAAGCGAGCCCAATCCCAGCGTTGAGGGATCCCTTGAGAGCTTCTACGTCGATACCCCGCCTCTCGGCGTCAGCGTAACAGTCGGCACGAAAGGATTCATTCAAGCAGACCTGACGTGGATAGGTGATATCGCACTGTTTCAGATAGTCTGCCAAAATGTTCTTGATTTGTGATTTCGTTGTAGAGGATACCGAGATTTCTTCCTGCGCCTGATCATGATCAAAGCTTATTGTGATGGACAAGTGGTTATTTCCCTTGTCTGAGGGCATCTTTAACACATTGGTTGAGCTTCAGAGCCCTTGGAAGGGAGGCTTTTATTGCTTTCGTCGACAACCATCAGCAAAATAAGCCCATTAGAGCACATTCATCTGTCCTTCTACATGCCAGTCCACCACTGATGCCCGTCACAGCCGGAAGGGTTTATCTGATATACATAGCAGTGGCCTAATCCTCATGCGCCAAAACAACAGGTTGTCCGTTAATGTGGAGGGCCAAGTCCGCTTTCACCGATCCAAACAGGGGAAAGTTACGAAGGGGAATCATCCCTTAGTGTTCTACCGTTCTTCGGGGACCATCCACGCCCATCTACATCCCTCATGATGTTTGCCAAGGCCATGGTGTAGTCGAATTTTGATTCTGGCGCAGAGACCGAGTCGGACTGCAAAGCTGGATTGATCTTGGCAACGCGGAGATGTCGGAAAGATGCTAAGACAAAGAACGTGGCTGGCTGTGGAAGTAACGGCTAGACCCCCACTGATACTTGGCGCATGGATACTACTGGGTACAAGGACCATTGACATTGGATACAAAAGATGCATTCTGTTCGGTATTAGTGTAAGCCCGCTTATACACAAATGCGACCACCTATAAATATCAGCCTTCCTCGATAGACGGTCTTATCTTTCTTTTTTTGTTATCTCCTGTATTCTTCCGCGTACACATATTCTCCTTCAACACACCTCTCATTCCTTGTGGGATATTCAGCAAGTTGTCTTCGGTCACATATGGCAATTCGTCCGGACAGAAACGGCAAAAATGGCCGATTTCTGATCGGATCCCTACCAGCATACTTATACTCTGCAGTTCACACACTGTGACAAGATGTGACAACAATGTCCAACAATCCAAGCCTGATTTTCAGCAAAATGCCTCGAGCACTACGTCCACCATCACCCACAGACTCAGGTTCCGACTCTGACGCACCCGAGGCCGTCTCTCTCTCACAATCCAAAAAATCAATACAACAACAAAACGCTGGCATTCGCCAAGCCCAAGTCCTCGCACAACAGAAGACCAAGTTAAAAAATCGGGAGAAGGATCAAAAGTTGAAGGAAAGGGCTGCAAAGAATAAGAATGATGATCAAGTTTTGCTGAAGAAGAGAGGGGAGAAGAAGGTTGTTGTGGAGGATCCGGAGGGTGGGGATGAGGTGATAGGCGGGGTTGAAGCGCGAACGTTGCGTGCGATGAAGGATGCTCAGGTTGAGGATGACGATGAGGATGATGAGGATTTCGACGAATTCCGGGAAGGATCCAGCTTTGACGGGGCTTTCATGGACGAGGACGAAGACGCTAGTGGGGGCTCCGACGACGATGAGGAGGGAAGCAACTCAGATGAAGCCATGGAATCACAAATCAGCGAAGACGAGGCCGAGGCAGACTCAGACTCAGACGTGGAGCCAGAAAGTCAACCCAAGAAATCCAACTACCTCCCAGACGAGATTTTCAAAGCTGCATTCTCACAAACAGCCAAGCCAAAAGCCGCAAAAAAAGACATACTCTCGAAAAAACAACAGAAGAAGCGCAAGCGCACATCAACACCAAAAGACGTCATTGTAGGGTCCGTCCCAATGAATCCTCGCTCATTACGTCGTAGTATGCTGACGCAACGTTTTGGCATCTCATATAGGTCGAAAGCAATCCGAACGCTTGCATCAACTGCAAGACCGATATCCTCAAACGCTGCCGTTCCCTCTTCCAAAATAAAGAAATTCCTGGACCGCACACTTGCGCTCAAGGGTCAAACCATGCGTGGCAAAAGTTGGGAGCGTCGACCTGGTATGTCATGATTTGACTAGGTTTTGACCTTCAGACTTATGTGATCACCTTAGCAAATATTGGCGTGCTACGAAGGAATGGGCCGCCAGCCCACTTTGTGAGGAATCGCTAGTTCGCCAGGAGATGATCATACCCCGTCGCAATTTTTGTCTTCGGCTAAGAGGACCAGTATTGCCTGGTATTGCATACATTATATTTTAGAATTACATGCTCGAAATGACAAAGTAATGAATGCGATACAGTGAATACAAACATTACCACTGGCAGACGTAAATATATCTACGCATCCTCCACCTAAATCTACTCTCCATAATCCTCCATCAACTCCTTAATCCCCTCAAGAGTTTTCGCCGCCCGAGGTTCAAAGGAAACATGGAACGGAAGCGGATGGGCATTAGCAGACTCCGTAAACGCAAGACTATCAATCGGGCGGGTAGGATCCGCACGAACAGTGAACGCCCATTGAATAAGGGCGGTATTCAAGAACACAGAACTATCAAGGATGCATTCAGTCAAGATAAATCGCGAAAAATGAGTTGGTACTCACGCTGCGGCCATATGTTGCCCAGGGCACACTCTTCGCCCGAAGCCGAACGTATATGCTTTGAGATCCTCCCTAATCTTGCCTTCAGGAGTTAACCATCGTTGAGGGTTGAAAGCCTCAGGATCAGGGAAGTATTGCGGATCACGACCGACAGCCCTTAAAGTGTCGTGTTAGTTGACATTATAGCAATTCCCTGGATCGACGTACCAGACGTTACCGATGACAGTCGAACCACTTGGGATGCAGTAGTTTTGCTAATTCAGGTGAGTACGGATTGCTGAGCTACTAATGGGTGATGAGACGTACCCAGATAATGTCCTTTGTTGCCTTGTGTGCAAAGCCTGAATGACACGAAATCAATTAACCTCGGAGCCGCCGAGAGGGAGGAATACGTACCACCAGCACTGACCGGTCTCCATCTGAACGTCTCCAAAACAAACGCCATAGTCTGAGGAAGATGGTCCTGATCGCCCAATTGAGGTGCTGCCAACGAATACCATCAACAAATCATGACAGACTCAGAGTAATCAAAAACTCACGTCTTTCCCTACCAATAACCGTATCCAACTCCTTCCTAACCATCTCTGCAGCTTCGGGATGAACCGCCGAGGCCATCACGCTGACACTTATGGCCGATGCAGTCGTATCAGAACCAGCACCAAACATACTTCCCGCCAAGTATGCCGTCTCATCATCGGACAGTTCGAGTTCATTTTGCCTTTCGATGAGATATTTGCCGAATGATTGAGCGATTTCCTCTCCCCTCTCCTATCAAGAGATGAGCACAAATACGAACGAGACGAGAAATTACGACACGCACGATCTTTTCCCTGACTTCAGTCAATTGCCCCTTGAATAACGCGAGTTCCTCCCTGTGCCCGTCCTGCAACTCTTTAAGATAACCTGGGATATACCTAAGCGAAAACACGTCAGGAACAATCGCAACACGATGGCAAAACCAATAATAAACTATTACCGCAAGATAGGCCAAGTATCAACTCTCCAAAGACCCGGGCGCAAGTTATTCCCGAGCCGGGTAAGACAACGATTGACGGATTGTACGACAGGATCGAAATACGATTTGGGGTATTTTCCATATGCCAGAGCCATGACTACGCCTGCAGCATACCTGCGAAATGAAAAGTATCATGACCAGATCAGGTGTGCATGGTACGTATATGTTGATTGATTTGTATCAGATTCATAACAGAGTATGGTATACCCAGGGGATGATCATGATGAGTGAAAGTGATGAGATCGCCGAATGGAGAAACGGAGATTGAGTGAAGGGGTATTTATAGGACGGAGTGAAGGACGGCTTACCGTTTCGCATGGTCTTGGTGCCTTGTTGGTTCTTCGATGAGGTCCATAATGTGTTGGCGAACACCGCGCATCAACGTGGGTGAATAGGCGGCGACGCTCTTTGGCTGGAGGTGTGCGTGAAGAGCACTGAAGAAAGGGTTGTGGATATCAGTAACAGGGTTGTGGCGCTAGTGAGAAGCGACAATGACGGAACACATGATACCGCCGAAAGAACGCGGCACACATGCATGCAATAAGAATCTACCGCCGTCGACAAGTCGAAGAAGCCAGGGAGTAGATGCAGAAAACATGAGTAGCGCGACATCGCTTAGGGTGAAGTGACAGAATCACTCGACGAACTCGACCAATAACCAATAACTGACGTCAGAGGGTTGAACGGGATGGGGTGTTGTGCGTGTCCGTCGAGATCGAAGAATGAGATGAACACTCACCGACGCATCTTCTTGAACCTTTCCCCAGCGGGCGTTAGCAGGACCCTCATGCCTCCTGAGAGCGTCTCCCCCGCGGATATATTGATAGGACGATCAACCGTTGAGGCACCCTCCCTCTCCATGATATCAATCGCAGCCTGCAGACGGCCGATGACAACGACGGTAGTGAAACCCTGTTTCAGTGTGAAGAGTGGTCCATACTGCTTAGTCCATTCTTCAAATTTCCGGTAGGCACTGGCGAAGGGATTGAGGACAGGCAATCGTGGTCGTGGAAGGGGAAACGTACAAGGTATTGGGAATGGAGTTGCCGAATATCCATGACTCTGCTGGTGGACCAGGTGGAAGTGGGAGAGTGCCGGAGCGGGAGAGGCGCTTGTGGATGACAGCAAAGAGAGTGGCTGAGAGGAGAACCACTGCTATTGACTGTGGTTGTAGGATGATATCGACGAAGGTTGTGGCCATTGTCTAGAGGGGGACTAGGAACTGGGTATCTTCTTATAAGGGACCTTAGGTACGTAACGAGGGTAGTCGTTTGGGGGTGCAAGATCCGGGGTGAAGGGGGCGCCAGTTGATAGGACTGAGGTGAAGATCCGGTCGCGAAATCAGTGTTGAGGGAATGACCTGGTTTTATATAACCAAGGGGCCTCTGAAACGCCAACATGCGAGCTGTGCTCCAATTCTGGTAGTGTCCGCTTACAAGTGAGAAAATCCCTAGGACAACAATTCCGCCTCCTATCAAAGGCGAGTACCGGTGCCGTTCCCTCCGGCACCTGCGATGAAAAGAAGTGTCCTGTGAGCCGTCATGCGAAGTGTTGGTGCGCCATTATTCATTTTGATTCGACCCCATTGCGGAACCGCCTTTTTCCGCTATCCAAAAACAGCGCGCTGTCCTCACACCGTCCTCTCCCCTCGGTCGGCCTTCTTTCACATCACGTCACAATATCCTTTCCGAGCCTTCGACCTTTAAACGAACCTGGTTTTTCTCCAGAATTATTTATCCAACGTTCAAAGCGTAATCAGACCTGACAATACCCCGACTCTTCTGGAGCGTGGCATAATTACATTCGACAGCCTTCTAATGAAACTCTAGTGACCTTCTAAGAAGTTATTTAAATTACCGTGTCCATCTCTTGAAATGCCCTGGATGAGATCCAAGTATGTTCTACCCAGAGTCACCCTTAAATAATTTACCCCTCCATCCTATGCATCTATATCTAACGAACGTGTACCTTGGGGTCTGAGAACGAGTAGAGAGTCACTACAAAAACCAGTTACACCCCAACCTACAATACTGCGCGAAGCCTGATGCGCAATCAACTTGAATAGAATCGTGGGGGGTCACCTCGCTAGCGTGAGAAATTCCACTTCATCACCATTTATATAGCGTACGTAGTACTATAGATTATCACTTAGCGCTTTAGCTTCTCCCCCGCAGATTTCCCTGCCAAAATAAGTTGGTGTATTTCTCATGATAGACGATACCGCCAGCCCTCCTCCCACATCACGACTTCGCTCGCTTTGCACTGCGTTGTGGTATTATTAATGATTTCGATTGTCTGATACGCGTTGCCTCGCTTCAGCGCTCCAATGGGTAATGCGGAGGGTTCACAGGAGCTGTAAGTGTAGAGGCTATACATAGGTACTCCTGAGTCCTCATCACCATTCCGGCGTTTTCCTTGTCTAAATGGGGTTCTCCCCCGTATCCTATTATAATCGAGAACACTGTGGGCGATAAGAAGTTACCATCAGAAACTATATCTATCGGGCGTTTGCTAAATCCCAGCGCTAATTACTCGAGCCCGAAAGTTTAACTAACGATCCATAAACAGCGCCAATGCCTCGAGTTCTGGCGTTGGCGGCGTATCCAGTTCCCCCCATCGCCCCCGCACGGGTATCCCAGTCTGCCAACAGGCAGAGTTGAATAGTATTTCCAAGAAGCGCCGACGCTGCATCAGGGCTGTTAGCTCCATTCATTGTCACAAAAAGCTGTTAAAAGAACCCGTATAGAAGCCACTCCACTGTCAGAGATTGACTCATAACTACGCAGCAATCCAATTACGTCCCCCCTAATAAGGGTACGACAAGTATAAAAACCTTGCCAATACTATCACTGACTATCAAAGCTTGACTTCTTCCTTCTCTCCAACTTCCATTACTGTCGTCGAGCCTGCCCGTGCACGATGCATCGACGTCTTTCTACTTTGATGAAGAGCTCTGGGTCTCGTATTGATGAGAATGAGACTGCGAGCGTTGAGGATGTGGGGGATGATAAAGAGTCGAGGATTTCGACTGTGGCTCCTACGATTCGGGGGGAGGAGATTCAGGCTGGGCCTCCGTCGCTTAAAGTGAAACGTGTTGATTATTACTATAGCTGGTGGACTCGCAGCTGGAAGTATAGGGTATGCGCGCTTGTTTTGGTTTGGAACGTGTGTTCTGATAATCATCTTAGAATACGAGCGCTAAGGTTGCTGTTGAAGGCTTCCCGGTTGGTGCTAGTAAGGACGGTAATGATCCTTGGAAAGACTTTCTTTTTGTGTATGTTTCATTTCACCGTGATGCGTAGAGGTTCGTGTGGCTGAGATGGTTTTTAATAGTGTTGTTCGCCAAATTCCTCGTCAGGAGACGGCAGAAATTACGGTCAAGATTGTCGTCAAGAGCCCGTTTATACTCAAGGCGTGTAAGGATGTTATACAATCCTGGCCTGGCATTTCATGGAATGCGGATCCTCTCGAGGTCAGATCCGTTCATCTATCGTGTTGAGATCATACTAACGCGTACATTTCACAACCAGATGGATCCCGAGATATTCCTCGTATTCTACGACCAATTCATCGCCTACCGAGACGCATTACAAACCAAGAAAAACCCAACCCAAGACGAAATATACACCGCCAAAGCAGTCGACGTTCTAATCAACTCCCTCGCAAGCGATTACAAGAGCACCTTAGCGAAACTCCAGCGAATGACGTCTCATGGTGAAATACAATGGAGTCTTCTCCCATTCATCCTCGTTCCTCGTTCCACTTTCGTCGCTCGCTGCGCTGTTACGGGACAGCCGAGGTTGTTCAAGCTTCAACATTGGGTTCGAAACTTTGTCGACTCCAGACGGGCGTTCCAGCTTACGCTTGAGAGTGTTGATATGGTTGATCGGCCTATCACTCAGAGTGTTGGTATTGGAAGGGTGACGACTACGATTTCTATTAGGATGATGAAAGGCATTGTGAAGATTCAGACGTTGGATGCTTATCCTATCAAGTTCTTTAGTGGGGAGAAGGGAATGAAGGAATACGCTTTGAGGGAGATGGCGATTGAACGTGGAAAGAAATGGTTCAGTTACTTTGGTATTCATCATGTGCAGTATGATGGTGTTGCGGCGCATCGTGTAGGTGACAAGATCGCGAGGCATCATGTCAAGAGTCGTATCATGATCGACCGGGGTGAGTCTTTATAACCTTTAGCAGTTGTGGGTCGGAGGTACTGAAGGCAGTTCGTTTTAGCCACCTTTAAACGCTCTGATATGAGCTACCAGTTCCCGCAGCCTCTTCCTCACATTATGGAGACCGATGTAGATGGTAATCCAAACGACGGATGGACTAGGAATACTCTTCCGCCACCGCCGCCGATGCCGCCACACATGATGCACGATCCGTACGGAAATCCCATTCCTCCCCTGCCCAATTCACTGGCGTTTAACTCTGGCGGTTCGTGATCATGGCTTCATAAATCCTCCAAATTTATAGCGTACTCATGTTCATGATACCTGTAGGTGTCATTATGGAGTCTAACAAGGGTCCATTTGAAGATATTTCCATGGAAGATTATACCGACGAAGACTACCTCCTGGCTTCGACCGTTGTCTATGGCTTCAGTCTCGCAGACAAGATCTGGCGTGCGTACCACCTTGTCTATTCTTAACGATTATCTAATTCTGTCATGCTATAGTTGAATTCAGCGTATCGCTCATTACCCCCGTCGAATGGAACACGGGTGCCTTCACTAATCTCGTCCTTCCCCCCGGACGAAAGGATCTGTTGAAATCTCTCATTGAGGCGCACCACAAGCAACTCAACTTTGACGATTTCATTAAAGGGAAGGGTCATGGTCTTGTCATCAATCTATACGGACCTCCCGGTGTCGGAAAGACATTTTCAGCGGAAGCCACCAGCGAGCATGTTCAAAGGCCACTCTATATCGTTGGCGCTGGTGATCTGGGAACGAATGCAAAAACTCTTGATTCAGCTCTTGAGAAGGTGTTCGATCTCGCGACAGCATGGAAGGCCATTGTTCTCATTGATGAGGTACGCTTCCGTTCGTTCTTGCTACAAAACATAAATACTCACCCAGAGGATTATCAATCCAGGCCGACGTGTTCTTAGAACAACGCTCGCTTCACGATCTCGAGCGAAACGCCATGGTTGCCGTCTTCCTCCGTCACGTCGAGTACTACCGCGGTATCCTCTTCCTCACCACGAACAGAGTCAAGACGTTCGACGAAGCCTTCCTTTCTCGTATCCACGTTGCCTTGCACTTCACTGAACTCTCATTGGAGTCCAAAGTACAGGTATGGAATGCTTTCCTTCGCAAGGTCAATGCATTATCGGAAGAAGGCACTTCTGGTGAGATAACGAGGGAGCAAGTGGTTGATCTCTCGAGACGGGAGATCAATGGTAGGCAGATTAAGAATGCTGTCAGGACTGCGCAGAGTCTCGCTGCTGCCAAGGGGCAGACGCTTTCTTATGCTCATGTCTTGCAAACGCTTGATGCCATGGAAGAGTTCACTCGGGAATTCAAGAAGGCTGGGGCTGCTTAAGCGTCGTGGTCTTTGATCTAGAGAAGTCATTCGTAGGATAGCAGATAGTCTGAATCATTTTGTATATTAATTTGTAGTGATATGAATGCCTGAAGGATTTGAAATTTTAGGCTGAGAACCCGGCGGAAGACGGCATAAAGTGGCGGAACTAACCTCAGTGTTGGGGATCTAGAACGCCACCTGCAGGCATAGTTCCCTCTGAGTCTTCAACGGGGACCTCTTGGGCTGTGGCATCGTTTCTCGAACTACGGGCTGTAGCACCGTTTCTCGAACAGTTCCGCACCAGATCGAGGATAGTCATCACCCAATAATCTGGATTTAGATAACAAGCTATGAGGGTATCTTTGAGTAGTGTCACTAGTTTCAACCCAGCCGGGACATGCTTGAAAAGGGTGTTAATGGGATCGGTTGACAGGGCAGTGTGGTAGACACGTTCTGGGTAGCGATCAGGGTTGGTTTCATCGGCGCTTCAAATCACCGATCATTGGGTACTATCAGTTCGGATGTGTCCTTACTTCGGACGAACATTTGTATCTGGTGCAGCACTTGCCAAATACTCCAGGAGAACATTGATATACGTTTAAAGCATTGTGCGCGCACTTTTTACGCAAGAAATCCAGCAGATGTGGAGAGCGATGCTAGGGCTCAAAACCGTACTTTGTCATCCTTACCAACCTTTGCTATGTCGGAGCCCGAATACCCATGATGTCCCCACGTCATAACTTATTCTTTGCCAAAGGAACTCATGTCCGACGTCAGCATCTCAAACATTGCCGTCATTCACAACCACTTCATACATCCCCAACCACAGGCCAAGACTACACTATCTCCCACCCTCCATTTGCTTCCATCAGGCTACAACCTTCCTATACTACGCTCCACGGCTGTCAACATCTAGTAGGGTTCTCGCAACACCATATACTACATACTATTCCCCATTTCCGAGGCAGGCCAATTTAATTACGGGTTCTACCCAGGATATCCCTCTTATTAAACCTTTTTATAGTTTTGACAACCAATACTTAGACTGGACTGATAAGACTTCATCGCACAGTAGGGACAAATTTACACACTTGGCGACACAATTGATGCCAACGCTTCGGAGCTCAAAACAAAATGCCTGGAACCCTGTGGCTCGGAGTGACCGTCTGAAGTAAGGACACATCCGAAGTATGGGCCACCGACAGTAGCGCTTTAGCCTCTCCTTTGTGGATGTCCCTACCAAAATAAGCTGGTGTATCACTCATGGTCAACGACACTCCCATACCAAGTTCGCTTTATACCACATTCTGGAATGATTAATGATCCCGATTGTCTGATAGGCGTCGATTCCACCTTCATTGCTTCAACGGATGTCGAGGAGAGCTCATGGGGACTGTACCATGCCCACCCCTCATTTCGGTGGCATGGGGGTTTCGTAAATACCTTCGCACACGCTCAAGGTTCTGGCTTCAAACTTTGCTTTCTCAAAAAAATTTAATCTCATAGCTTTTGGGTCTTTCGTCGCGCCTTTCCAGACAATGCCGGATTGGAGTGTGAATGGAATGATCCCAGCATGAGTTCCGTTTCTGACACACCTGGCGAGGGGCGAGCGAGGCGTAAATTCTGGGACAAGACCCACGTGACCAAGCCGCATCGTCACTTGGCCGAAAATTATATTCTCTTTCTTTGTCGGGGTCTCCTGCCTCGACATCACATGCTTCGGGTCTGAGCCTTCCCCTCAACCCTCACTTTCTTGAAAAGCCAACTGTCCCATCCCTTTTTTTATTGAAATCCACCCAGGTGATCGACTGAGGGCGCACCTTGGGTGGCATGCCACATTCCTCCTCGACTTCACCGCTTAGGTATTTTGGCACTACTTAGCCCAGTCCCTTCAGGCCCACACTCCCATGGCTGGATTTCACTCATTTGTTATGTATTTACATTTGGCGCGTCGCTGGCCACCGGACGAGACGATCATCTACTTAACGCACGCCGTCATCCATCAACATCCATCACTCGTCCAGTCATCTGAGTTCCAGCCGGCACCCCCGTGCCACCAAAACGGGGGGCTGGGCGTAGTAGGGGCTATGTGTACTCCCCTTCATCACGATTCCGGCAATTTTTCTTCTTTTTCTATCCAAATGGGGTTTTCCCTGTAGCCTACTAAGATCTAGAACACCTGCGGACGATGATGAGATATCGTCAGAATCTATATTTATTGGGCGCTTGGTAAGTACAAGCACTGACTACTTGAGCTTGGAGCTTGATTAATAACTCCTAACTAGCACCACTGCCATGAGTTGTGGTGCTGCGGCACGTCCAGTTCCCCTTATCGCCCCGGCACAGCTTCGGGCAACGTGTCCCAGTTCTGCCAGGTTAACCATTGTCTCCAGGAAGCGCTAACATTACATCGGGTCTGTCAGTTCTATTCATTGTCACAAGAGCTGTTAAGAACCCCATAGAAGTCGTTCTATTGTCGGAATTGACTCTCACTACACAGCAATACAGTTGCGTCGTACCCACACTCCCCAGAGCAACCGGACGCTGGGGGGGAGAGGAGATGGCAAGTATATATATTACCTTGCAATCCTATCATGCTTTCAAGGCTTTCTCCCTCTACTTCCACCACCAAGCCGTCCACTATGCATCGTCGTCTTTCTACTTTGATGAAGAGCTCCGGCTCCCGTATCGAGACCGCAAGTGTTTCTGACGTCGGCGATGATACAGAATCCAGAATCTCGACTGTAGCTCCTACGGTTCGAGGTGGGGAGATACAAGCTGGGCCCCCTTCACTTAAAGTGAAACGTGTCGATTATTACTATAGCTGGTGGACCCGCAATTGGAAGTATAGGGTATGTGCACTTATTATTTTTAGAACAATGTTCTTCTACTAATTTGATGTTCTTAGAACACGGGCGCTAAGGTTGCTGTTGAAGGCCCCCCGATTGGTGCTACCAGTAAAGATGGCAATGATCCTTGGAAGGACTTCCTCTTTGTGTATGTTTTTTTTCACCGTGATGTGTGTAGGTTCGTGTGACTAAGATAGTTTTGGGTAGTGTTGTTCGCCAAATTCCTCGTCAGGAAGCAGCAGATATTACGGTCAAGATTGTCGTCAAGAGTCCGTTTATACTCAAAGCTTGTAAGGATGTTATACAATCCTGGCCTGGAATTTCGTGGAATGCGGATCCTCTTGAGGTTAGATCTATTGATCCGTTGTGTTGAGCTCATTGCTGATATTCGTTTCGCAACCAGATGGATCCTGAGATTTTCCTTGTTTTCTATGTCCAATTCATCGCCTACCGGGATACGTTGCAAACCAAGAAGGATCCAACTCAAGAAGAGATATACACCGCCAAGGCGGTTGATGTTCTGATCAACTCCCTCGCGAGTGATTACAAGAGCACTTTAGCGAAACTTCAGCGACTCACGTCTCATGGTGAAATTCAATGGAGCCTCCTCCCGTTGATCCTCGTTCCTCGTACCACCTTCGTCGCTCGTTGTGCTGTTACTGGACAACCGAGGTTGTTCAAACTTCGTCAGTGGGTCCGAAACTTCGTCGGCACCAGGCGGGCCTTCCAGCTCACCTTCGAGAGTGTCGATATGATCGACCGCCCTGTCACCCAGAGTGTTGCTATTGGCAGGGTAACGACCACAATTTCTCTCCAGATGATGAAAGGTATTGTAAAGATCCAGACGTTGGATGCTTATCCTATTAAATTCTTCAGTGGAGAGAAGGGAATGAAAGAACAAGGTCTGAAGGAGATGGCGATTGAACGTGGAAAGAAATGGTTCAGTTATTTTGGTATTCACCATGTGCAGTATGATGGTGTCGCAGTACATCATGTGGATGACAAGGCCGTGAGGCACCACGTCAAGAGTCGTATCATGGTCGATCGGGGTGAGCCTTTAAAGCTTCTAGTGGTCGCGGGCCGGCGATACTGAAGGTAGTTCGTTTTAGCCACCTTCAGACGCTCCGACATGGACTACGAGTTCCCACAGCCTCTTCCTCGCACTGTGGAGACTGATGCGGATGGCAATCCAAACGACGGATGGACTAATAGCACACTCCCGCCGATGTCGCCACAGGTAATCCGTGATCCATATGGACGTCGTACGCCTCCTCCCCCGCCCAGTACACTGGCAATTGACTCGAGCGGTTCGTGATTACGCATTAATAAACCCTTTAAACTCCCTCACGTTTATAATATCCATAGGTATTATTATGGAGTCCAACAAGGGTCCATTTGAAGATATTTCCATGGAAGACTACACTGATGAAGACTATCTCTTAGCTTCGACCGTTGTCTATGGCTTCAGTCTCGCAGACAAGATCTGGGGTACGTCCCACTTTCTTGTCCATTCTTAACGATTAACTAATTGCGTTATGCTATAGTTGAACTCAGCGTATCGCTTATTACCCCCGTCGAATGGAACACGGGTGCCTTTACCAACCTCGTCCTTCCCCCCGGACGAAAGGATCTATTGAAGTCTCTCATTGAGGCGCACCACAAGCAACTCAACTTTGACGATTTCATTAAAGGGAAGGGTCATGGTCTTGTCATCAATCTATACGGACCTCCTGGTGTCGGAAAGACATTTTCAGCGGAAGCCACTAGCGAGCATGTTCAGAGGCCACTCTATATCGTTGGCGCTGGTGATCTAGGAACGAATGCAAAAACTCTTGACTCAGCCCTTGAGAAAGTGTTCGATCTCGCGACAGCATGGAAGGCCATTGTTCTCATTGACGAGGTACGCCCCTACCCTCCCTTACTGCAAAACATTAATACTCACCCAGAGGATCAATCCAGGCCGACGTGTTCTTAGAACAACGCTCGCTTCACGATCTCGAGCGAAACGCCATGGTTGCCGTTTTCCTCCGTCATGTCGAGTACTACCGCGGTATCCTCTTCCTCACCACGAACAGAGTCAAGACATTCGACGAAGCCTTCCTGTCTCGTATCCACGTTGCCTTGCACTTCACTGAACTCTCATTGGAGTCCAAAGTACAAGTATGGAATGCCTTCCTTCGCAAGGTTAATGCATTATCGGAAGAGGGCACTTCTGGTGAGATAACGAGGGAGCAAGTGGTTGATCTCTCGAGGCGGGAGATCAATGGTAGGCAGATCAAGAATGCTGTCAGGACTGCGCAGAGTCTCGCTGCCGCAAAGGGGCAGACGCTTTCTTATGCTCATGTATTGCAAACGCTCGATGCCATGGAGCAGTTTACTCGGGAGTTCAAGAGGGTTGGGGCTGCTTGAACATCGTGGGTTTCGAGCTAGAGAAGTCATTCATAGGGTAGTAATAGTTTCGAACCGTTTTGTATGTATCGGTTTGTGGCAATATGTGAATGTCCGAAAGAAACTTCAAGTCGGGGAGCCGGCGGAAGTCGGCATAAAGTGACGAGAATAAACCCGACTCAGTCCTAGGGATCTAGAACACCACCTGCAGGCTTAGTTCTTTCCGGGTCTTCAACAGAGTTCCCGAGCTTGTTCTGTTTAGAGTTCCGCGCCAAGGAGAGGATAGCCGCCACTTAAAAATCTGGATAACAAGCTGGATATTTACTTACGTCGGGGGCGTGACGGGATATTAATGACGTCAGTTGACAGGACAACGCGGTAGGCGCGTTCTGGGCAGCGGTCAGGGTCGGTTTCATTGGCGCTTCAGGTTATTGATCATTGAGTGAAGTGGTGGGGCCAGGCGGGATCATCTGTGTCAAAATACCCTCCAGCGTTCTCTGAACACTAATCTTTCATGTTGATCCGTGTCCATGACAACTAGTCAGACCACTAAAACTGATGGGCAATCGCCTGCTCAGATCCGGGTGTGACAACAGTTCAAAAAACGACGATTATTATCCATTAACAAGATGTGAATAAGAGTACGAATAGCAAGACAGAACGATGTAGGCGGAACACACGAAATAGCCAACATCAAAAGTCCATTCAAACCCAAACAGCTTGCTGTTGCTGTTGCTGTTGCTGCTGCTCTTTTTCCTTTGCCTCCTCCTGCGCCTCATTCTCCTTGTTCTCCTGTACGACATCCAAAGTGGACTCCTTCTGTGACTCCTCAATCCCCGGAATCCCCATGCTGAAGGGTGCATCCTCAAAATCAACCTTCAAGTCTGGTGGTGGAAGAACATAACTGTTCCTATTAGGGTTACCGGCGAGCTTACGGTTGCTGAGTTTGCCCTTGAGGGTTGCCAAGCCCTTGGCAGCGCCCTCGAAGTTGCCTATGGCCTCGTCATACCGCTGTACATCAGAGGACGGGCGTAGGGACTTCTTGAACTCTGCAAGCATTTGCAAGCCATCATTGAGTTGTTGCTTGATGGTGTCGACGGTCATAGAGACGCGAACGTTCTCGCCTGACGTAGCCTTTGACACAGATTGGCGGTGGGATCGAGCTTGAGATGGTGCAGGCGACTGGCTCTGGATGGATAACCGAAAGTAGTGTCCTCAGTAATAGGGAAGGCATGAGACGCGAGAGAGCTTACACGTCCATCAGTAGGGTTGACGTCGTGGCCCACTGCACTCGTGCTGGCACCTTGTTGGATTGTGTTGGCATCCGTTGACGTCCTTGATTCTCGTGTCGAGATGGCATCGGCATTGACCTTGTTGGACGACAATGCAACATCTACAGGTGTATCCGCTGTCGAGATGTCTACCTCATACGAAGAGGAGGATCGTCGAGGAGTGTCCTCACCCTCAGCTTCCACCTTCTTCTTCCCTCGGCGCGAAAAAGGGGATCGAAGAATAGCAGGCAACTTCAGCTTGAGCCTAAAGTTCTGGGAGTCCTTCTTCTTCATCATGGCTAATGAGTGGGTGGAATACGAAAGGAATGTGGGTTGAGTGAGAGGCGTCACTCGCAGTTGGAGGCGGGGGTTGAAAAAGAGTGGAAGTAAGGGTCGAAAGACGACGGCGAGGTTCGAGCCGACTGAGCCTTAACCGAATTAGGACGAAATCAGGGAAGACGTTAACTCGAGAGTAATTAACAGCTCTATATCGGCATAGGCTTCGTAAAGGGGCCTAGCTTTGTTCTGTCCCAAAACTCATACGACTTGTGGCTGGACTGCGGAGAACGCACACATGCATTATTCGTGTACCAACAGAGGTTATCTCCTGTTGCGACTCTGCCCACTCGCAGCCGGACCTCCTCCAAGAGCTGCCCCTCTCCGCATCTCTTCCTCATCCAAACCAGCCTCTGCAAGGATCTTCTCTACTTCTTCGAGGATCGGCTTATATTCGGCTTGAAGAATCAATAATTATCTTCCAACTAAACTCAATAAATGGCAACGACGTACCATAACGTTCTTCGGCCAAGGCAAAACCATCTCGCCTGAGTTGCTTTCCTCGGTTATCACTTGTGTTGTGTGCCTTTTGAGCCCAGTATTCACCTAGAGATTTAATGAGTGGAGGTTCAAGACGGCGGGACATAGAACGTACGGGAACGAGCGTAGAACATGGCAAGCGTTTCTCCAGGGAGAGGCGTACTCAGAATATCTTCAATAGAACGGGTGGTATCCTTGGAGACCCCCATGAAAGCGTTAGCTTTTGATCGAAGTGAGTTCTGTTATATCCCGATGAACCGACTCCAATTTTGATTAATTGGTACCGACTGCCGAACTCACAGGATCCTCAGCCTCAGCCTCTTCTTCCTGTGCCCGTTCTTCTGTTGGGACTTCCTCCTGTTCAAACTTTTCCTCCTTATTCTTTGACTTCGAATTCGTACTTTTCTTCGGCTCCTGTCCGATATCCTTATCAGCTTCCCCATCAATGACATCCTCTTCGTTATCACCCTCATCCTCCTCTTCGTCATCTTCGCTGTCGTCCTCGTCGTCATCTTCATCACTACTACTTTCTTCTTCTCCATCGGGTATTAATATCGCGCTGTCTTTTAGACAGGTGTACCTTTCCAACTTGTCCAACTGTAGAGAGTGGAAGTCGTCCAGTGTATATTCCTTGGATCCTTTTTCAAAAATTCCTCCATAACTGCACATAAGTCAGCGTCCAATCCTTATTCATGACTCGCTAAAAAAACCCACATAAACAGCGTATTCCTGAGGACGGCGAGCATGGCGTTGTATCGAGGGATGGGAACCGTCATATTAGAGTCATCAAGGTCTTGTTCGGCGTTCTGTGCAGATGTTTTTTGCTTGGTCTCCGGCGGTGCTTTAGTAGGCACGGCCAATGCTCCGTTACTGTCCTCATCCTCATCCTCGGCCTCACTCTCCTGTTCTCGCCGACTGGCCTCCCTCGCTGCCTCTTTCTTCTTGTCCGCTCGCGTTACTTTCTTTCCGCTTTTCGATTTTGGCTTTTTGAGAGCCAATGAGATCCATTTGCCCTTTCCACTGAGTTGATAGCCGTACCTAAGCAGCGAAGGACGTAAGTGCCCTATTCCACCGATGAATCGTCGACTAGAGAAACATACAAATCACTGTGGAAAATACTCTCCAACGTCTCCTCGTTCGTATCTTCGTCTGTGACACCACCAAAGAGAATACCCGTTGCGCCAGCACCACCACTTCGGTTCCAGAGTGCCATAGTACATCCAGAACGCAGAGAGGGCGCGTAAGCATCTGAAGCGCGTTTCCGGCGCTCCCATTTGAATGTGATTTGCGTTTGAGAGGCTTTGTTTTTAGATGCTTTGTGAGGTGTGGTCGCATTCTCTTGCTCAGTGGTCGGAATCGTAATCCTGAACCGTCATTATGGTCAGACCAATGAAAATAGATACGTAGATTTAGACGAACTTGAGTAGCCAGGTATCCTCAAGCATAACTCCAACAGGTCGCTTCCCCTTTGCATATTCCTTACAGTAACCACCATGTAATATTATACCCTCGGCACATGACAGGAACGAGAATCCACTGCGTGGCCTAATGTTCTATTAGCTCGATAGTCATCGCACGATTCAAAGGTACAGACGAGGGCTTTATGTCGTTTTCACGGAATTCGACTTGAAACCATTTGTACTCTTGGGTATCGAATACCCATAAGTCATTTAGATACCTCGCTGAGGAAGAGAAGAGTAAGTGAGCTGGGGAAGGAACGATAAAGGCTATCTTACTGGTGATGCCAGGGTCGTAAAAACCACCAAATAATACGATATAATGTTTCCAGGTTGCCATCCTGAGGTATCGATCTCGATCAATGAGGATCCGCGACGAGGGACCCCTAACATACCGGTGCCCTGAACGTGCGCTAGGACGAATTTTCGTCTCAATCCTATCCCAGGAGTGCGTACCAATATCGAAACACCAGAAATCCCGATAATGGTGGAAGGTCGTCTGATGGAGAGACGAAAATTCTCCACCTGTGAATGCGGTGAATGGGTAATCCGATTGAATTTGAGATACACGCTCACCGAACAAGAAGAGCTTCCCACCTCCTGCAGGAGATACAGCTACAGCATGGGCGGATCTAGGTCCAGGGCATGTTGGGGAGACAAATTTCCGCCATTCGTCCTTCTCCGGCGTATATCTGAAGACATCATTGTAGAAGTACTGAAGCCGTGGCTGTTAGTTCAGTTATAATAACCCAAGAAGGTATGGCACACACGGCCTTCCCATCCTCGCTGAAGAATTCACCGCCGATGCACCATAAATGGCTTCCATTGGGACAGGGCGTTAACGTTGCGTTTGCCCTCCGACTCGGAGGTCCCTCAACAAGCTCTTCAGTGACTAGGTGGGCTTCTTCCCATTCCTTTCTCATCTACTGAAAACGCGTAACCTCAGCATTCGGTTACCCACACGGTTTGCACCGGTCACACACCTTTTCTAAGATAGCCTCGAGATCCTGGTCATCCTCATCTTCGGAATCATGCTTGTTCTTCGATCTGTTTACTTTCTTCTTCTCTTTTCTTTCTATCTTTTGGACCGCTTTTGCCTTCTTTGCAGCCTTTGCAGTTGCGTTATTAGCTTTCTTTTTCGCCATAAGATTGATAATGAGGTTGGTTGATGCAAGAGTGTAGACTTCATAGATCGCGGCGGAAATCGCCGGTACGTACATTACGTGAGCATCAACAACCCCTCTGTTCTGATATCAAGCTTGTTAAGTAGAACCATTCAGCTTGTCGCCTTCCTGCTTTTTTCGGTTCCTGCGGGAACTCCTCAACCGGAGGACGGTCATATATCGCAGCCGGACAGCAATAAAGATCACCCAGGGGCTTCGGTCCTATCTTTTCGCCTCAGCAAGAGACACCCACCTGGCACGGCTTCAGTTGCTATCTTTTTTTATTTGCTATGCCGTCCATTCGAACATGCCTAGACTCAGAAGCCTTTCCTGGACCCTACATAGATCCAGAGCGTCCCACCATATCTAAGCCAGTGGAACCCGCAAAAGGATACATATGCGATTCTTGTGCTTTTTATACTTCGACAGCTTTCTGTGGAGTCATCTTCTCGGTGGGTGGGTTGGTAATGCATGATGGGTGACATATCATTCACAATCTCCACTCAGAGTACGTCCTGGAATCATCCCACTGATAACAAATTGGTCCCCGGTCCCCGACGCAATCCGAAGTGGATAGCTGGCATTTCCCCGAATCCCGCCTTGGTTTGTTGGTCAGCCTAGACTTACTAGGTCCATCCTACAATGGACTATACTTCGCGCGGGGCCGGACAAACCATCCACCTGGTAGACCACAACAGCGCGGAACGACCAAGAATAAAATAATCTGCTACTTTAGACAGCGGCGCACCTAGCCATTCTGCGCCATTCTGCGCCGCCGTTTGCAGCCCCCCTTCGAGGCGGATTGCTATAGATCTCGTTAGATCGTCACACAGAAATTAAATCGTCGATGGTGCCTTGGAGTCGAGCGGCCGAGATGCGCATCAACCCCATGGCTGGACTCACTTACCCCAGACCTTGTTCAGTCATCGTTATGTCGCCTTTCCCATCGCTCTCTATGAGTAATGTAAGCAGCAGAGGACCCACTGTGCGTCAACGGAGCATGCCATTTTCAGACTTTTACTTCATTCCCATTGGCAATCTTTAACCCGATGTCAATGTGCTCAATTCGGTATCTCTCGCCGTTATCCTCCACGTCGGATGACGCTCTGATTCTTTGCACCCCGAGTTCTAACCTCTGATTGGTTAGTACATGTGGAGCACTTAAACTTAGGTTACGAAGAGGGCGGTAAGCGCTCTATTCTTTACTGATGTATATCTGGCTAATTCCCCGTTTTCATCCCACTGCTGAGTGGCACTACCCGCCGTCGTTTTGATCCTGCCTCATGGATTGCCGGTAATCGTATTATACGACGTCAATCTCATGGGCGTCATGCATAGTTCCCATTACGATCGAACAGAAACCCTTCTTGATGTAAGAGCAGCATTAGTAGAAAAGAAGTTTAATATGCGCTCACTTCAGTGATCGCAGTCGCTGCTTCTATCGTCGGATATGGCGATTCCGAAAAAGGTCGGTCAACGAAGCGCTCGGATCAATCTGACACCTTATCAACCGCACAAAACCAATAATTCTGTCATACGAAGTATGATGCAGCCTGGATATCTTAATTAACGACGCCTGGATCCCACTCGAAACATAGGTTGATGCAATACACGAGGATAATCTGTGTTGTGCGGTATCCCTGTATGTCGATCCAATCTAGTGTATGCCGCAGGGGCTCGGTGCACCCGGGGCAGAGGGTGAGGGAGGCATCAGCACGCGATGTACTCGTCGTCCAGATATCACTCCGGGAGCTTAACGTGTAAGTAGAGTATCAGAAGCATTCAGCAGTGTTTTACTGCAACCTGGTCAGTTGATGATGGTCATTCGATTACCGTATCATAGAAAGGGCATCAAGACTGCTTAAATGATACCAAGTTCATAAATTCCGCTGAAACGGAGTTATATCCATCAATTACACGTTTTACATGAATGCATTGTACAAGTACCAATACACTTCTCACAGGGTGCATATCCGGGAAGGCGTGGCGTGAGGCCAGGTGAGATGCTAGCGCTTGTGCGGCCAGGTTTTGCCGACTACCTCCGTTTGGTTAGGATTGGATCGAAAGGGATGCTCTATGAAATTGGCTTTCAAGGCATGTTTCTCTAACAGAAGAATCCAGATGCTGTGGCAGACTGGTGAAGTGGAAAAGGGTCTAGGTCTTCACGAGTTGCATAAGTAGCATTCTCGACCAAAAGGGTGTTCGAGAGGGAGCTAGGCAACCACGTGTTGAAGAAGTAGCACTGCCACAGAGGACAACGGCATTATTTGGGATTGGATAACCGCCACCCTGGCGTTGTCAGGCATTGATCCGGGCGTTAGACAGGAATAAAAGGCAAGGAATTTGTACAGCAATGCCTCGCCTTCCCCATAACCACCCACATATTTCAGCCCATATGAGCCAACCCATGGGTAACCTCATCTCTGCATACCTCAAAGTTGCTGCTACGCTTCTCCCTTCTATTATCCAACGGCGGCCAATTCCACTACCTTCATTCCAAGACGAGAAAGCGCTGCGGCAATTCCACGAGCAGGAGGAAGAACGGAAGATGACTGATCACTATACATCACTCATGCTGACATCTGCGATTCCCCGCCCAATTCCAAACTCGTACTGGGCGACACCACTTCTCCTTGCTTGCGAGTACCCTTGGACACCCAAAGACCCGCACAAACCCAAACTAGATGCTCTTCTGTGCGCAGGTGTCCGGACCTTCATTGATCTCACGGAATCTGGTGAACTTCGGCCCTATTGCGGTGAAGTTCTCCTTTCGCGGGCAGAGCTCTTGGGGATTGATAAACAAACCATCGAGTACCATCGATTCCCTATTCACGATCGTTGTTTACCCCAGTCCGTCGAGTTCATGTACTCGGTAATGGACGTCCTACGAGACAACGAGAGGCGAGGTCGGATTGCCGCCGTGCATTGCCGCGGGGGTATTGGAAGGACGGGGATGGTGATAGGCTGTTGGTTGGTAGAGAGCGGCATAGCACGGAATGGAGAAGAAGCGCTGGCGATCATTGCCAGGGAGTGGAAGACGGTGGAAAAGTACAATCGATTTCCTCACAGCCCAGAAACTGGGCCACAGTTTAATTTCGTGCTGCGCTTCCAAGCAGCGCCGAAACCTATGCAGCTTATCTCCATCGCCTCTTGATGTCACCTTTTCGCCACCAGCCCCTTTGATACCCGTCGATCCCCGACCCCTCACCTTGGACCCGCCGCCAAGAAAAGTGCCACCATGTTTTCTGCTACATATCACCATCCACGCTATCCACGACGTCATTACTACTTCACATTCCCACTTCTCTTTCCGAATGCTGGTCCTTCGGATCAAGGAGTTTCCATTTCCGGAATTGTATTTTTCTGTGCTTTGTCATTGCATGAACCTGACTCCTCCACATTTCTTCTCCTAGTTAGTCTGACACGCATCTACACGCTTTCTCTATGGACTGTAGCCTCCCCGTTCAATGTATAATACTTGCAGTGATATTCTTTACTCATGATTACGTTTCGTCAACTTGCTGTATGAGGATTTGAAAAGCTCATTGAATTGTGCTACAAATACACTCTACACAACACCACTATGACCTCCTGCTCACGGACTTCAAGCTTCATCACCCACTCTACTGATAATCGATGATACGCCGAACCCACCTTTGCCCTCTCACGCTTTCAGAGAAGCCGACAAAAATACATGTCTGACTAAGCGCAATCTTCAGTCAATGTCAAAATGATGACATGCTTAACTGGACCTATCAACAATCTGCGGCTTCAGGCTCTCCCCATCGTCAATACCATTAACATGGCCCACGTCCACGAACGTACTTGGTGGAAGGAGGCCATTGTCTACCAGATATACCCCATCTCGTTCTTTGACTCAAACGGCGATGGGATAGGTGATCTCAACGGAATCTTCGCAAAGCTCGACTATCTCAAAGACCTAGGCGTCGACGTCCTGTGGCTCTCCCCCATCTATAGATCCCCTCTCGCAGACATGGGGTACGACATGTACGTCGTGTTACCCTGTAGATCATGGTGGTGCCTCGGATCTTCACCGATCTCTTTTGTGTATAGTGCAGATTACCAGAACATTGACGAACGATACGGAACTCTTGATGACTGGGATAACCTTTTAAAAGGCTGTCACGAACGAGGGATGAAGCTCGTGTAATGTCTTTTGGCTTTTGCAGTTGACCCGTGCCTCATGACCCGATGACCACGGCCTTGTAGAATGGATCTAGTGGTCAATCATTCTTCTGACGAGGTGAGGGCGCGCTACATATATACTTGATCATCAGTCTCTTGTTGTCAACATATGAAGCTCATTGTCTGGTGCTTGATGCACGGCTACTGTAACAGCATGAATGGTTTCTCCAATCTCGTTCCTCCAAGGACGACCCAAAACGCGATTGGTACATCTGGCGTCCACCAAAAGTCGATTCTGCTGGAAACAAAGTGCCTCCGAACAACTGGAGATCTGTATTCCAAGGTGAGACACTTCCTTGGTATTTGCGGTCCGCATCGCGCTCCCAGGCTTTGAACTTAGAATAAAATCCCATATTAGGCTCTGCTTGGGATTATGATGAGAAAACGGAGGAGTACTATCTCCACCTATACGTTTCAAAGCAACCTGACTTCAATTGGGACAATCTGGATGTCCGGAAGGCTGTTTACGACCTGATGAAATTCTGGCTTGACCGAGGGTGCGACGGTTTTAGGGTTCGTTCTGTTTTCGACGTTCTGGCTCCCTTCTGCGTTAACAGGTATCCCATCCCATGTAGATGGATGTTATTAATCTGATATCGAAAGTGGATGGTCTTCCCGATGCGCCGATCAGCGCTCCAGGCGAATCCTACCAGCCTGCGAGCATGTATTATGCCAATGGGTCAGCGATCCTCATATAATTTCACACAATTTATTTCTGAGTCTGATTAATGAACGAATAGACCTCGAGTCCACGAATACATTAGAGAGATGGAGGATGAAGTTCTGTCAAGTACGCTCCAAGTTCTACAATTGACATGTAGCAACAGACATTGACATCGGCGGACAGAATACGATATCATGACCGTTGGCGAGACACCATTCACTCATGATGCGGAGGAGCTCGCCGCTTATGTCCTCCCTGCGAATAAAGAACTCAACATGGTCTTCCAGTTCGAGTTGATGGATATAGACTCTCCTATGGAAGGGCCCCAACGGGTTCCTTTGATTAAAAAAGAGTGGAAGTTGGAGGAACTTCGAGAGATTACGGTCAGGTGGCAGTTGTATAAGCGTGACGAAGGGTTCTGGAACGCGTAAGTAGACCACTTGATCCACTCTATCTTGTGTTCACAGATATTCATATATCAGAATCTTCATCGAAAACCACGATCATTCTCGCGCAGTGTCTCGCTATGGGAACGACTCACCCCAATGGAGATCGCTCTCAGCAAAGATGCTTGCGATTCTTGAGGTTACACAGGGCGGGACGCTTTATGTCTATCAAGGTCAGGAGCTAGGACTGCAGAACTTCCCGAGGTCCTGGGGCATTGAGGAATACAAGGATGTTGCCTCGCAGAACTACTGGCATAGGTGATATCCGGCTAAACCTTCGGCTTAATGCTATGATCTGATGGATACCATAGAATTCTGAAACAACGTCAACGGGAGTCTGGGAAGGAAGACGTCGATATGAGTGACGTTCTGGATGGATTTTCACAGAAGGCTAGGGATCACGCTCGCGTCCCCATGCAGGTACGCCATCTTGTATTTTTTCACCGCCAGGTAACTGACATGATGGATAATAGTGGGATAAATCATCCAACGCAGGATTCACGACCGGTACACCATGGATGCGTGTAAACGAAGATTACGAAACATGGAACGTATCTTCGCAGCTCCAGAACCTATCCAGTGTCTTATCTTTTTACAAATCTGCACTCAAGCTCAGGAAAACTCATCCCATATTTGTATGTCATAACCACCCTTCTGTATCGCGACCAAATAACCGATACCTACGTATCAGACATATGGTGATTTTGTCGACCTCTCGGGTAACCACCCACAAGTTTTTGCATATCTCCGAACATTGGATGGGGCCCAGGCCCTAGTCGTGCTCAATTTCAAAGAGACGCCTGTAGCGTTTCAGCTGGTGGATGTTGAGGGGTTGGACCAATATCGGCTAGCGCTGGCCAATTATGACGAAAATGCCGGGCCCGGTGGTGGGCGGTTGGCCGCCGATGGGAAGATCATCATGAGGGGCTACGAAGGCCACATTTATTTGAGGAGTTGAAGAACGGAAACCCCTCGAAATTTTCCAAGGCGAGGGACCTTTAGAAAATTGTCTAGGATGTGCTAATTTGGCTGTGAAGGAAGGCACGGTTCCGTCAAGTGTAATAATTTGTAACGGCACGTACATGAATAGGAAACATGGCTGAAACAGTGTGCTACAAAAACGGGGGCCTCCCTCTACTGCGCAGCCCCGCGGACTTGTTATAATCATGTCTTATCGTAGATATCACCGCAAATTCCAGGATAGGAAGCCCATATGGCTTGGGGACACGCTCGGAAGTCTCGTATCAACACCACCGTGCAGCGCCGAATCTCCCCTCCATCAGCTTCTGTTTGCCTCGAGGTGGGCACACATATTGGGTGCACATTGACTGTCAACTCTTGTCGTTCCGAATATCAGATTAATGGTGGTTCGCCAGATTTTTCCACTGCTCTGGGTCGATTATGGAATAATGGGATATCTCTCTGTGGGGCGTAGACACACAAAGGTAGGAGCATGGGTAGGGCAATAGCGTTACGACATGTTATTCATTGAGTGTCATGAACCACCCATACAATTGGGAAGCACTATTCTCGCGTTCCACGGCACTGGGGATTCGCTGAGGGCTAGATTTCGGACTTACTGACCATTCTTCGTGGTCCCTTTCTCGCTCGTTGCCAGGTCCTTAAATTTGGACTCGCGAATAGGTCTTAAGACACGTGTGAGTTCGACAGCAACATGTTGCTACACCTTGTCATGCAATAGGAAATTGATTTCTGGGCTTGAGACTTCCTCAATGCCTCATGTTCTGTAGATTGTAGTACACGAGCGCGCTTTGACGACGCCACAGATGATTTTTATCCGCACGCCTTTTACGTTACCGCGGGTGCGAATTGCCCTAAATGGACCTAACATCGGCCATGCGGCTCACCAGGCTCTTCGCCCCCGGGATGTTTTCTCGTATCCCAGCCGTCTTCACCTCGTGGAGGAGTATCTCCTTAAGAATACAAGACTGCCCAGACTGGGTGTCCATTCCCCCATGATCTCCCGACGTAATGTGTACTTCAGGCTACTGACCATTGTTCGTATGACCTATTCCAGCTACCAGCTCTTTCCTATGTTTCAAACCGACCCTACTCACTTGCAGATAATAGGGAATCTAGGTCACTCGATGTACACATTGTTCCTTATAGGGCTTAGTTCGGGTGCTTCCTATAGATCGTGACTCATTGTCGCCGAACTTGACCCCCGTTAACAATGAATATGCATACACATTGCCCGCAGTCGAGGGATGCGGTGGACCGGAAAAAGTACAAAGCAAGCTCAGGGCCATGCCCATTAGCACCACAACCACAACTCCATCGCCGCCGCATCGGACCATTATTCCGGGTACGTGCATCGGGGTGAGTCGGGTTTGGAGAAATGTGGGGATGGAGAAATGGGAGAACTGGCGAGGGAGGTGGTTTGGGCAATCGCGGGCGCACAGGTTCGGCCAGAGAACAACTTGGCAGAGACACGGCTCTAAGTTTCGAGTCGAGGAACTCTATCTAGGGCTGATTGAATTGCACGCGACCCTAAAGCCGGAATATCCACCGCCACACAGCCGTGGCTTGTCACTGGAAGGATGTGAGCTGAAAGTCGATACAGCCACGGTTCCTGAGCCATACACGCTTTCTCTGAGAATCAGTCTCCTCCTAAATGTGGTGTCATTGAGAGGCTTATGGTTGCGGTGGCGGTAGTGGAAGGATTTACGTCCGAAATTTGGAGTTTGAGGTAATAAGCGAGACGAATACCAAAAGCGGGACAATGGCACAAATTATTGGGGCCTCCACGCGTCGTGGACCTACAAGAATCCATAAGCGCCTAATGGAAAAATTCTGCCACGAGGCGTAACTCTATTCGTCCGACTATCCGTATCTAGGTGCATCACAGAATTTGACGTTGATGGGGCCTCTTGTCCCTAGCATGGGCGGAGGCGATGTACAACCACCTTTTCACTTTTAACGCCAGCCGTGTCTCCGGGGAGATGTCTCCCTTCAGTCCACAACTTAGCAAAACGTCCATCCTATTCGCTGTTGGGGAAGTTCTTATATTCTAAGCGACGTCTATCTCTCGTGTTGCCCCATCCTTGGATTTATAATTTTTGGTGAGTACACCGGCATGACTCTGTTGGATAGCCCCGGTTGAATAGCATTTCTCTGTAGGCGCGAAGTCATTTGATATGCGGTTATCATTTGGTGCTGGATCTTCCGTCGATTCTTGCAGTCACCGTCATAGTATGGTGCAGAGTCTTTCTAAGCCTCGGCCACCTACGACAATCCATTGCCTACCAGATGAGATCCTTGCCTACATTTTCCTCTTCAGCTGCCATGACTGTGACCCTGTCGCGGTATCTCGAGGAGCGGTTTTATACATCACCCACGTTTGTTCGAGATGGAGGCAGCTAGCACTATCGTTAGGGGAGCTGTGGGCGTTTCTTGTCGTGAGCTTCCCCATCACTCCGGAGGAATTGGATCGCACCAAAACGTGGCTCGGTCGCTCGGAACCCTATCCACTGCACATCACAGTTGACGTTCGCGATCCAGATTGGGATTTTAACGAAGAATCTCATCCTGTTCAATGGTTTGAGATGCAAGCCACGATGGGTGTCATCTTGCCCGAGATCGAGAGGT
Organism: Macrolepiota fuliginosa MF-IS2; assembly: GCA_015584085.1. Lineage (NCBI taxonomy): Eukaryota > Fungi > Basidiomycota > Agaricomycetes > Agaricales > Agaricaceae > Macrolepiota > Macrolepiota fuliginosa. The sequence goes on along the minus strand of MU151125.1, from coordinate 64,788 downwards.
GGAAAGAAATGAAGATATACGCCGACAACTGGGCCCCTTTGCACGCGTTCCTCTATTACACTCGAAATACGTCCGCACCCCTCTTACAAGACCTCGTACTCCAGCGCTGTAATCCCTATTTTTCTGCACCAGATCAACGGTTCGCGCCTTCCCGTTCACGAGACTTCCTCCCTTTGTTCGGTAACCAGGATTTGGAGGAACTCAAGGCCGTCGAACTTGAAGGGGTACATGTTGACTGGGCGAGCTCACTGCCACTGCGAGGCCTTACCAGGTTATCTTTTGGGTATCACGCGGAGGACGTTCTCCCGAGCTTGGACGAGTTTCGAGATTTGCTACTTGGTTGTCCTGAGCTGGATAGTCTAGCTGTCATGGGATGGGGACCCAGGCTTAGCAGGGATTCACACGAGAGGAAGACCAAATTGCAACAGTTCCGTGGCACTCTCCTTCTTCCTCGCTTGAGGAATCTCGAACTTGGGGTGATGATCCCTTCTTACACCGTTGACTTCCTATCCCTTTTCACAATACCATCCCTGGAAATGCTCACTCTGGATGGTATCACCCGTTACGACCCAAAAACGCTGTCACCTCCTCACTTCGGGTCCATTTTCGACTTTCTTTCTCGACAGGCCTCATCATCACCCCTATCATATATCTCAACACATTCCCTCTCCTCCCTTACAATCATGAACCTCAATCCCGGGGAGGAGGCCCTACGAAGCTTTCTTTTTGATATACAGGAGCTCCGTGCACTGACAATTCAGAATTGCGATGCATCAGCGCTCACTGCTTTAATTCCAAATAATGTCGGGACTCCAGGCAAGGATTTAGCGAGACTTTTCGTCGAATCATGCGATCCGGACGTGTTGGCCAAAGTACTATGGGCAAGACGAAGTTATCAATCTCCTGCAATAACAGACATTACCTTTCGGCAGAATGCTCAGAGCGGAACGGGCCCTTTACTACCTGAGATGGAGCGACGTTTCGCTCAATTGAATGTCAAGGTCGCACCGTCCCAACAAATTGACCATTTCCCGTGGCGGAAGTTCGAGGTTGACGATTCAGAGGATCTTGTGGCGGCGATCCTTGACGAGGGCGGGGATACCTAATATTTAGAGAAAGGTTGACCTTTGAATGAATTCAATGGTTAACCGATTGGGTTTCGCGGATTGGGGTCCATATTACCAACATGATTTGGACTTCATGTGCATTTGTTGGAGTGTATCTTGATGATATCGCGACGAGCATATCCGTATAGCACGAGTCTGTAAAGTATATGGGTGAAGTAATGGTTAATATAGAAGTGGAGTCTCACGCATCGAATTTTTCGGGCTAATATCTAGTAGCTTTTATATCATTTCCGAACAGATACAGAGGTCAATATTACAAAATAAAATAGTATAAAATGTCTGTAAAAGAACAACTTTAACCTAAAGCGCACCTGGTCTGATTCAGTGCCAGATCAGGACCAAAGTGTTAATAGATCCGGCACGCGACGCTTCTCGAGACTTATATAACGAACTTTCGACTCGTATCCTATGTAGAAGTACAAATCAAACTTGCTCGTTAGGGAACGGAGAGGAAGTAGGACTCACCATTTGGTGGGAACTACCGAGCTGAGGTTTCTGGTCGTATTTAGGCTGTAGAATCAGTCTATTCAAGAGAATGAAATAAGTTGCGTGGCTTCACGACGGTTTGGTCGTGTGGAAGTGGACTGACCTGACAGAGCGCAATAACTCCCGATAAGATTGATTAGGTTTTTCACCTGGAATTGGGTGAGAAAAGAGAGTCCAACATGGCGGTGTTATGACGGCCGCTTACCCAGTGTCTGCAGGAACGCCTGATAAAATCCGGAGTGTGAATTCGAGGGAAGTATGTGAGGTTGAAAATAATACCCACATGACTCATTGCGCCAACAGCAACACCATCCTTGAAAGTATCGGCGCTCGTTTCTCCGTCCTTACATCCGGACCACGAAATCTGTCAGATTGGCATTTAGGCACTGCATGCTTGTGCCGACAGGGGTTCGTATGATCGGTAACTCACCACGTCGGCACATGTGTCCTTGCGTTTTCTTGCGGGTCCTCGAATATGTTCACCTTTCAGACGCCCGTGAGAGGAATACTACCCCCATCTGTCAGATCTCCACAGAAGCAAAAGCATCAGAACCAAGGGCGCACGATATAGGGCAGATCTATCAAAATCATTTAGACTCAGTATATCCTATGAAAATACCTTGAGGTCGGCGGAGTACGGATGCTCACCTAAAACTGTTCCAGAATGACAGGACTATGTATTTGTTTAGCCGGGGGCTTTCCTTTATAAGAAGGGATAGACTGTACATCGAATAACGCCTAGAAGATTAGATTTAGCGCAGAGATCTCCTCAGATTATCTATGATGTACTTACTGTCAACCTGCAACCCGAAGGAAGGGAAGTAACCATGATCGCATGCATTTCCTGCATAGGTCAACACCAGTTAGATGATGATCAAAGTTACGAAACCGGTTACACTTACATCGTCCGTGATGTAGCTATTCTCCTTGAAATCCAAGGGGAAGATGACTGAAATATCGAATCATCACTGATGAACCTGATCCCCACTCCCCAGATGCAGGTTGTCACAAACCTTCATCAAATCCATCTACCTCATCTCCATCCTGATCCTCAACTTGCCCTCCATGTCCAGAATCTAGAAATATTCAAGATCCACAACACAAAAATACCGACAGGTGAAACGCACAATGGAAAAAAAGTGAATCGTGTGGCTTTGCGCTACGAACGAGCCATTTCATGGCATCAATGAGATTTTTCCGGGTAGGTAAGCTTCTAGGTTCGGCTGTCTCATCAGTCAATAATACGATATCTTCGTTCCTGAAACCGTGTTGCTCTATTGAATTAGGGGTGTGCATTCCTCAGAAGATGACCAAGCACGTTTAGAAATCAGTGCACGCACTGATAAGAAATCTACGGACGTTGTGAGCATCGTTTATGCAGCCTCGAAGCTCATTGCGTTGACCACGATAATTGATTCCAATCTGAAGATACCATACAAGGAACAAGAGATTAGCAGGGCTGATTCCTCTAAATGTCTTGGGGGCTTGAACTTACGCAGAGTGCTTTCTTTCGGCCCGTACAATTGGAATACTGGAACCTGCCATCGGAACGGGGTCCTGGTGCTGCGGAGAACTGCGGTTGGGAAGGTTGGCGGTGAGGTGCAATAGAGATGTGTCCCGTTCGCTCGTTTAGGGGCTGTTGGGGGCTGGGGTATGACTCTAGTTGGGGGTATGTGACCGTGGGCTCCTGTTGGTACGGAGGGTGTGAATTAGAGTATGTGACGGGTTGCGGAATTGCAATCGCTTGTGAGTGTGAGTGTGAGTGGGACCGGTGACCATGCTTCCTATGAGAATGCTTGACAATAATGACCTGAGGCGCTGCTTGGTATGAGCCCTGCGGAACGGATGGGCCGGAGTATTGTTGCGAGTAGTACCTATGTGGTATTTGATATGTGTTTCTGTGAGAAAGCATCTCTCAACAGGAACTTACTGGGGATAGGCAGGGTTCCTAATTTATTCTGTCATTAACAGGCTTCCGTCACACTAGTGTTATCTTAAAGTACTTACAATGTTGGAGATACGGCAGGTACGCTCGGCATGGGCATGTATGAAGTATTTCCGGGGTAATTTGCAGGAGCGAACGATGTGTTAACCAGCTGCCTGGGAGAAGTGAGATTACGCCTCGTCGTATTGCGTCGGTTCACTCACGGTGAGGGAAACCTGAATATTGTGAAGATGTGAGGTTGCTGGCGTAACATTAGGCGATAGATACCCACGCAGGGTTAGGAGAGTGTCTTGACGGCTTTGAGCGGCTCTCGTCGCTACTACCGTTCAGATCCCACATCATCTTGTAGTATTCACGAATTGGAGGTATGGGCCCGTGCTTTCTGTGGCAGCTAAGCTGGGGGGTCGGGGTGGAAGGAAGACCAGAACAAGCGTCAAAACCGTCGTTTCACCCCCTTTGTACACGGAACCGACTTTCACTCAGTATACATAATGCGCCCAAGTCTGAATCGTCTAGATCGGGGGGTATCAGCGGGACCCCAGGCTAAATATGGCGTTGCTCTGCTTCCAGAAGTTGCTCATGTCGGCTGTTTAGTCTTATGGCTTTAGGCATATCGCTATGGCCGTAGTGTTGGTGACTCACCGTTGGTAATCTTCCGGTTCCGGTTCATTCGGAGCGTAGCCTGGGCTTTATGCTCAGAATATTTGGCAATTGCCATACGGCATGAGGATAATTTGGGTCCGGCGGTGTCCGAGGTCCCAAGCCGCCTGCGACGTTGACGTGGGAACTGAGAAACCTTGGGAGGGGAAACAGGGCTGTGGAGATGGCACATATCAAGCACCGACCTTGCCCAGTTCGACGCGCCCAAGAAGCGCCCACAGCCGAATTTACATTCTACAGCAATGGCCATAGACACAGCTGTAATAATCTCATATAGAAGCGCTGGCATCATAACAGGCAGGGATTAGAGGTCTGTCACCAGCGAAGAACGAGTGACAGCAACATTCGTGGGCGTAGGAATCACAGTCACATGAAGTATGGCACTCTCCTTGCCACTTTGATGTGTCTGCCACCGCTGCCCGCCTGCCACTTCATTTTCCCCCGCCCGTGCACCATCCTCCAGCCGGTGTAGGTAGTAATGCGACAGCCGAGGCTTATACACCACTACAGGGGTCTCCTTTCGCGATGGACTCACCCGCCCATCGCAGCCAAGTCTCTCCTGTTCGCTTCCTGCCTGGCAGGGAAGCCCTCACGGGCTTTTGCCCATACGTTTGGTAAGCCGCATACCCACTTTATACGTGCCTCCGCGCATCGCCTCCTCTGTTGCAAGTGAAGCCTGACAAAGATAGACCGTCGTATAGAATGATAGTTTAAGCGACTATGGCAGCATACGTTCTGGCAGGAATGCTGTGTTCAACAGCACGGACATTTGATATTAACATGAATACAGTGGTTCAACCACAAAAAAAGGCGTACCTGTGTTCAACAATATGAACGCTGAACAACCACAGGTATGTAAGATTTAATTTTTTTATGCGCTCCGAGGCTTACTTCTGTCTCCACCCGAGTACAGTCGATAGCCCTTCAATTGTATCGCTTCCATCACAGCTGAACTGTCCATTCTTGACGCGTCAACGATCAGTACAGCTTTAATAAATAAATAAAAGGGCGCGGCATGCCAACCACCTAACTGAAACATCTCCTGGGCCCACTCACCATGGTAATACTCATTCTCTCAGCTGCTCAGTAAGCTAAATGAACTTTGTCGAATAGCAAGACTCCCGCTTCAGACATGTCTACGCCCACCACCACGATAAATCAGGCGTCGAAATTCAAGACCCCTATTTCTCCACAACCCGGCACACGAATATACATATCGCGAGGTGGAATGGTACAACTGTTGCGTTGAAAGACTGGAGACCCTCAAAGAAATTGGAGGATGAGCCGTTGGAGGAGGTATTGAAGGTATGGTCCTACAATTCCTCAGATTAGCGAGTAGACAACTGACTAGTATTTGTTAGGAGTTCTCTAGGCAACTAGACAAATGGAAAGCTGTTTCATCGCACCGTAATATTTTAGGATTCCATGGACTTGTTGATGATCAAAAGCAGATACCGATGCTGATCATGCCTCAAATGAAATGGAATATCCTCCAATTTTCCAGACAACACCCTCATGCCGACAAACTGGTGCTTGTACGCACTCGCATACTTATAAAACTTCATTCGCTGACTCGTTTCCTCTATAGATGCATCAATTATCCTCGGCCTTGAGGTATTTGCATAGCCAGCAGCCCCCTATCGTGCATGGTGATGTCAAAGGTGTACGTGACCTAAATCGTATCCTAGTTAATCTAGCTGTCCTAACCATCCTTAAATCAGACCAATATTTTCATTTCAGGAGGGCACCAACTTCTCTTATCCGACATTGGGATGACTACACCGTTTCTTAATCCAGAGGTTTCTGCGGAATGGAATCTTAGTGAGAACTGCCGCTGGCAGGCACCAGAGCTACTCATTCAAGATAATGGCTCGGCTTTACGAACTCCTTGCGATGTTTGGAGTTTCGGAATGACGGCTTTACACGTACTTGTTATATTTTGCCCCTCTCGGTCAATTCTAATTATTGTTTCGGTTACAGGTATTCACTGGCAACAAGCCTTTTGATCATATTCATGTCACCCCCACGGTCCTAATGAACATTACAGCAGGAGCAATCCCTCAGCGCCCAGCTATGGAGGTGATCGACGACGATCTCTGGGAGATTTTGCAAAACTGCTGGAAGTTCGATCCGTCCATGAGGCCGAGTATGGATTCTATCTTACCTTGGATTCGTCTTGTAAGAGAGAAACAGCGCACGTGATCATAATGGACTCCATGATAATACGACTTCATTATGTTAGTTAATATCTTGTTGATCGCGATACTAGCCCAATTCCACTTAGTAATCTGATCTCCCTCAGAATGCTTTTGATCAGGAGTTAATGAATCACATCATCCCGACGATGGCGATTCTCAGTTCGCCGTCTGCGGGTCTTGAGCATGCTTCGTTCAGGTGCGCCAATTCTCCATGCATTCTTGTCAATTGGGAGTTGAAGGGAAGCCTCCGATATCAGCTGAGCATATCTAATCCGCATGTTTGGGGTCAGTGTAACAAATCTGTTGCATTTGGTTATTACTTCCTCTTCGGGATGCCGAACACCGAGTACTACATAATCAACACTATTAATAGCCTTTCAGATTAAGGAAACTTGATCCTGATGGCCGACGTTTCAATATTAGACATCACCATCGTTTACATGACAAGATGAAGATATTCGAAGGTCACAATCCCCAAACACGGGCCCTTGATTATAGTGCACGCTTGTCGAACCAGAGACCCTATGTCTGTCAGGTGAAAAGAGAAGTCCGGTGGGTGACAACATTTTGCCTCTTTTCGTAACGATATTGGAAGTGATGCTTAGTTTAAGGGACTGGCAGGCAAGTGCGATGGTGGGAACATTCCTCTGAGGTTTTAAAACTCGAAACAACCTTGGATCGGGTATTGAACTCACCGTTCATGCCGTAGAAGAAGCACTACTCTCCGATAATTCTCCCCCGTTCTAACGAAGCCTGAGGAAACGGACGAAGGGCTGCAATGGAGACGGTATGAAATATATCCTTCTCCTTGCGCACCCTGCCTCACCCGCAAGAGTAGTTTTGTTCTTGGTCAGGCATTGGCCGATCACAACAGCAAAACTCTTTTTGGTCACACGTCTAGGTGATATTGAACGCAGGAGACTGACAGAATTATTGATGCCGCACTGCATGATTCACGGCGTCAGCCAGTGACGAGATCCACGCCCCTACGATAGTGCAGGCAATCTATGTCTATGAGGGGCCGGCGGCGGTTGTCTCCCTTCGCGGCAGATTGTAGCTGATCCCCTCATTAGGATATCCTCACAACTAGATGATGGCAATGACAACCTGAGGTATAAGGGTGGAATCCATTCCCAGCCATACATACGATGTTGCCGTAAGAGGAAAATTTAGAGTGAGATGGAGGATTCAAGGACTGGTGCCTAATCACGTGAACGGATGCAATTGCCCCCGACATCTGTAACTCGCCTCCAACTTAAGGTTTGCTGGGCTTTGGAAACCACTTGGCCGTCGAGGAGTTTTGCCCGTAATTCTGTTGTATCCATCTTTACGTTGCATAAACAGCTTGAGAAAACCGCTTGAGGAATGTCTGCGGGCAACCAGCCATATGGTTTCATGAGTCGGGCAGACATTTCTCCCAATCTCCCTGAGATCCTCATTCAAAATCCCGATAATTCTGATGTAAATCGCCTCCTTTGAGAATAGTATTTTGGGTATTTTGGGTGTCAGGGAAAGGGATACTGAACGCCATCTATTTTTTCCCCCAGTCTCCCGGTGTTGTTGGCCCTGTTCTGATTCGCTTCTGATATCAGTTTCCTGTGCCCGGTCGAAGTGGAGGCAACCAGAGAAGTACAATGCGTCCACCACTTTCTCCATGCACGTTGCGCGGGAAACACGCGAAACCGACTGCCCCCGGACCAACTCAACCTTGGGTTTGTTGCTGCGGGGGCAGTGACACTGACACGCCTGGTAACTCCTTTCAAATAACTGTGAAAAGAATCACATCGACTTCCTCCTTATATCTTCAGGTATTGCAGCGGGGATCACCGTTGGATCAGTTCTGATACACCCAGATCACGCCTGTCGTCAGTGGAACCCATCCCTTGGAAATAGGATGACCCCATGCCTACGGTATTTAATTCGGCATGATTTAAAAGATATGAATCGACACAGGTTCATAAAATCTGTTGCGGCATTGTGATCCACTATTTTTGAAAAGGGTTCTGAAATCGGCTTCCAAATTGAGCAAGGCAACCGGAATGGTTCTCACGACCATTTTTCTCATTACAACCTTCCGCAACGCCCAGACAGGTCGCCGTGACTTGGAATATGGAGACATTGATCTACACCCTCTGGCGATCAAAGCGCTTGTTGTTGTTAATGCATTAGGCTTAGACACAAATGAATGGTGCCGTGTCTGGTACGCTAATACCGCCCATGCTATTTCCACACCATCAGCAAGTTTTCCACCATCGTCTATGCAAGCAGTTCGGTGACATAGACCTGACACATTCCTTTCTAGATCCGGCCAAGGAGCGCCCTGGAACGCTGTGCCATGGTCGAACAACTCCACCCGCAAGAGCTTTGACATAGATTTTTCCGAATCTCTGATGGTCAGGGATGTCCAATTTGGCTGGCCCCCAGGCTACAACGTATTGACAATTGATTGCATCTCTCCTCCGTCAAACTCTCTCGCACTCGTGCACGCTCTCAGGTTAAGGGCCCGATGCTCAAATCCCCTTACTTTACTCCACAGGGAGCGCAGGGGTTGAGCCAGATCTCATCTTATGGCGGTTTCAATACGGAGTAACTAGTCGGGGAAAATGATAGGCTTGTTAGACGCATTATTGGGTGTCGCAAAAGTGTATGTGGTCCATATTAGTATCGAAGTTGACGTGGGACTAATTTGCACACTGTGTCTTGCAAAGAGGCGTCCCTACATCGCCTTCGTTCTATAAAAGCTTCAGCATCGGGCTTGAAGGTTTCATTGTCCCCCATCCCTTTCAAAGCATGTCCTTCCTCACCGAACGCGTTTTAACCATATCAACCACCTATGAAACCAAGCTATCCGAGATGGCCTCGCTCCGGCGACTCCTTCTTCGCCTTACTGCACATCCATTGTTCGTTGTGAGTATCATCTTCATTGAGATATCGCACCCACGCCTCATAGCCTTGACAATACAGTGCGAAACTGAAGTATCACGATCTGGTTTCTGGAGGGAAGAAATCGGGCGCGGGCTTCAATACCTCCTTGAGCGCGTATCACTACCAATGAGCGCATGTCGTGACTTCATGGATTACTTCAATCATGACATAGTCCCTCTCCTCGGACCTGTACCCCAAGAGTTCAAAGCGCATGGGCTGACACCTTGTACATTCTTCTCGGATGATCACACCCCAATGGAACTCATCTGGGCAGTCGATGCCGATGGAAAGATGTCAATTCGCTTCGCTATGGAACCCTTGGACTCTATTCATGGGACTCCCAGCCCTTCCGAGGACTGGATGAAAACCCTCTACAATTTACGTTCTTGGCATCGTACCAAGGCGTGGTCTCTCGACTGGACCAACATCTGCCGCGAGACCTTGATCCTTGACCATGTAGATGGTGGTGAAGGTGCCAAGTACCCGTCACAGTTCTTCCTTGGTATGTCATCTGTCTGTCACCACGGATATAATGGACTGATGTGGATCAAAGGTGGTGATTTTTCGCATGACTCAATGGTTGGAAAATTCTATTTTCTCCCCCATTTACGTGCAACAGAAACGAAGACCACCCAAGAAGACCTTGTTACCCAGTGTATGTCACGCATTGGCCTTACCGAGCCATGGATACGTGTTCTCTCGTTTATGGAGACAATACCCGAAGGCGAACGCCCTGTTCCAGATATGATCGCCGTCGACTGTGTTCCCACAGAACAAAACCGCATCAAGGTCTACTTTCGTTCCGATGCTACCACACTGGATGAGATCACCCGCATCGTTCGTTTGGGCGGAGCTCTCGATGACGACCCCCTGATTAAGGAGACGACCGAGCTGATCGAACAGCTTTGGAACCTTTTCTTTCCCGGGGTTGGCCCCTCTGAAAATATTAAGCCTTCACGCAATATTGACGTAGCTCACGGGTTCTTGATTTATTTCGAGATGAAGCTCGGGTCCGATCGCCTCTGGCCGAAAGTCTACTTCCCTGTCCGCCATTATTGCGAAAGCGATGCTTTCATCGCTGATGCAGTCTCCCGGTTCTATGCAACCACAAACCCAGACTTTTCAAGGCGATACACTCGTGACCTGAAAAATGTTTTGTAAGTCTTGACAACCTCTACATTGTGATTCATGCTTATCGGGGCTTGAAGCCATCATCGTGACTTGTCTAGCCGTACTGGGATTCATACCTATGTTGGCTGCTGCATCCGTAAAGGTGGTCCCCAGCTGTCAATGTATATGAGTCCAGAAGTCTTTGCCCCGGAGCGAAACCTCTAGTGATACCCACCTTCCTAATTCTCTCACACCATACAACATCTCCTAATCGTGCATTACTGCCAATTACGCTCATATATTTCCATTAATTTGCATATGTGTCGGGTTCTCTATTTCATGTGTGGCTACATTCTACTCTAGACTATTATGAGCGCCGGCTTTGCTGCGCTCTGTAGATTCCTGTATTCTTGGATTCCTGTCTTCCGTACCTTTCTTTTGGTTTCACGGGTTTGGGGCGTCGCTTGAGTTTGCGCTTGATATGATATCTCATTACATCTCTCGCAGTTTACACAGATTATAGATTGACGCATGTACTCGCTATTAATACTCATAGACCTTGCAATTAGAACCTCCCTTAGAATTGGTTCATTGATGTAACATGAGCATTAAGTTAGCGAGAAAGGAATCCTCAATTAAGGTATATCCTAAATTCGCCCACTAAATCGTAGAACTGGCACTCAGGGATGCAGAGATAATCTGATACTGGGTCAACAAGTGACGGTGCATCGATGCTCATAATCGCGCAGTGCACGGGACTCCGTGATAGGATTTCAAGGGTCTCATAAGTCCACCGACAATCAATGCGAGACCTAAGTCCCGATCAAGATGCATCTCTATCCGATCGAATCTGAGCTTGGCACGGGAACATCTTAAGCTGTTTTTTTGGTTGACTGAAGCGTTGGCCATAGTCCTGTGAGCGAAAACTGATGATCGGACTTCTTTTTTTTCAGTTTTGTGTGTGAATAAGATGCATGTGGCAAGGTCGAGATGCATGGCATTTGATTGTATGTGATTCGGGGGCATGACGCTAAGTTATGACAGATTAGGTAGACAGCATCTTAATTTGATGCAGATGGTACTCGGGTTCTCAGAGTAATCGGAGGGAGCGCTGGCAAATCGGGATTCAACATTAGCCCCAGTGTGATGGGCCACTGGACTTTTGAGATGACATGCTCGAAAATAGCTAGCAGAAACTTGCGAGGGTCCTAGCTTAACATAAGCAACTACCAAGCCCACGTCCGGCCGCTGCGGTATTGGACATAAATGATATGGGTGACGGCGCGAAGAACCGAAATGTCGTGCTATCCCAGTGGTATTAGGGCCGATTATTTGAAACGTGGGTCACTGAAAGTCCGTCAAGAATTCACATTGACTCTAGAAATTTCCCGACATCTGGTAGCAACGTCAACCGGCGGTAGTGGAGCGAAAAGTGTCCGGTTCGAACGCCGTCTTTCCAAACTCCCCTTGAGTTAAAAATAACAAATATCTATAACATACTAAACGCTCTTGAATTGTACACATCAAATCACAGGCGCCCACTCGTAGCCTTTGGGAAAGGGCAACAACGTAACTTGTCCGAATAATGGCTATGTAATGAATCTTCTTCCACTCATCTCATTGCCAGTGATTGCGACTTATTTGAGGAATATGATCAAGCTCCAACCGATCAGCCTAACAACTGACGTAGTCTGGCTCCCGATCCTGTTGAACAGCAACGGAGGGAAATTGATGAAGGATGCGAGCTCGATATAAGTTGTCGTAAGACGTTGCGGATATCCGAAATAAATAAACCTGTCCTGAACCCTTTCCCGATTCAACGTTAAAGCCCCGAAAAGAGCGTTAAAATTATGCTTCCTTGTCCGCATAAAGTTCAAGGGGGGTCCCTCAGGCTAAAGCTTTCGGTACATGCATACTAGCAAGCTTTGAGCGCCTTGCCGTTCAAAATCCATTCTGATGACCGTTGCTGCCGTACGTGCGTAGCATCACTAATGACTCCGGCAATGATCTGGCTGTAACTCGAACTGATTCTGACCTACTGTCACAGTAATGTCTTTGCGTGTTTGCCGGAACTAACTATCGTATGCGGGTTATGGTACGGTTTTTATAGCCAATTGGATGTTCTAAAAAGACTGAACCAGGTTCGAGATTTATATCATTGTGGTCGACTGATCTGCTACTAGGAGATAAGATAGCTGCACTGGGCATGCACTTGGCCCCACCATCACCGCGTTAAGCACCCTACGTCATGGGGTTGTCGAACTGCATCAGTGCACTGGAGAATGTAATATTTACCTCTCCGAGCCGCACTTGGACCCGGCAGATATCCCGGGCTGAAACTATCACGGTGCCATTATGCTTTCTGAGATCCCTGCTAAAAATGCTCAATCACTGGCTCCAGAGTCGCGCCCCGAGCGGTAATCGTGACAAAATGGTCTGTTACGCACGTTTTTGGGTTCCAAAGAACTTGACCGGCCAAATTCCGGCCCCGTCGTATATTTTTGCCAGTGCTGCTGTCACTCATTCTCGACCATCAGAAATATCGTCCCAATAGTGTGGTGGTTTCATCACCACCACCCTAGTATACAATGAGTTAGCAGTGGCGCGATGATTGATAATCGGGTTGAAGGCCAGCTTCTCGACAATGCATCAAATAACTAATGTCTGTATGACCCACTTCTCCGGACGGGTCCATGTCCGCTAACCACGCGACGGGCTCGGACATATCGGTTCATCGAGGAGCTCTTGCCAAATCCATCGCTTTTGTGCCTCGTGTATTGTGTCCTATCATTATATCACTCTATCTACGCACCATCAGCGACCCCATATATTGAAGTGCATCATGATGGCCACTCAAGACGGCAGTTTGAAAGGAAGTGTAATGGCCTCGTAGATCATTAAGTCTTTTGACGTTTGGGTGTGTTCGTGTTACATCACTGTTTGGATCATCGAGTGGCCCATTAAGGGCTGTGTCTCTTTCAACTTAAATGTATGGATCCAGGGTCGTTGCGAGGGGTCAATCAGCGAGGCTTACACAGCAAGGACCTAATAAGGACGTATCTGTGATGCCATTGGACAAGGGGAAATTCTAGGGCGCACAGGGTTGTAAGTCGTCAATCAGCTCTCAAGACACCAGGTACACGAGTAATGGCAGCTGCGAAGTAGACGGCAACCATCTTCAGGGTTTGCTATCAGCCTCACCGTGTGGGCATGGAAAGACATCACTGAAGAAGTTCTTGGAAGTGAGTGGGCCAACCGGGTACAGTCTGAGGCTTGAGATGTCAGGCGAAACGGTCATCTGTCGTAGAACATCAAATTTTCGTGTCGTGTCAATTCTGTAGCAATCCATCACGCGGGTAAGGGTTGTTCGTGGCCTAGCATGTTTATAAAAGAGTCCCTATCATGATGATACAGAATACTCATATATTGAAGTTTTCTCGTCCATGGCTCAGTACATGCCAACCGACCCCCCATCACGATCATGATCCCGGTCTATATCTTATCTGATCAGCGGCCTGGTTTATTCCTGTCTTCGCGTTCTCATCGTGCTCTTGGTTCTATCCTAGGCCTTCCTTCCCGAAGACATGCGAAACTGAAGGTGCTAGGAAGCTGCTACGGAGCATAGGAAGAACATCACGGTGGGATGTTATTTTCCGAGGGCTTATGAAGCAATCACATGGTCCAATCACTTCTCCTACTGTATGGGCGGTATGGAATCCTTTGTCAGACATAACTGATGTGAAAAATGTGAAGCAAGGGGTTTCAGGGACTAGACCGCGTACTTGTGCCTCATGACACACTCTAACTTTATCATATCTGTGGACGCAAGGGTCTGTAAAAGCGAAGTATCATTATGACCCGTGAGAACAAACTTGTACTTCAAAATGAAATCAGCGGTAGGTTTCAAGTGGTGTCATTCAATGATGGTTTGGCGGTAATGATGGTATGGTGGTAGTGACATCGTTGCAGTCTGCCCCGATGGGATAGATATCCAGGCCAATCCCTTGTATACTTAGATTTAGTATAATCGTCAGTTGGTGATTCTTAACGGTCTGCATAGATGGGTTGGTAAGTATATCTTCATCAATGACCAAGAGGGGTTATCACCGCGCATGTAGATATGTAACAATGCTCATTGACGAGTAGTACTGCTTGATCTCAGGCGGCGATGAGCTGTTATGCCCGCTCAATGTGCGATGTCTACATGGATATTTATAAATATCCATCATGATGACTATGACCGCAGGGCCGGAACCATGGTCATCGCACATTATTCAAATTGATGAAAGTCTAATGGGATTAGTTGGTACTAGGTAGTCCTTGGGAGAAGGAGGACTATCGAGTGGAAACAGGGTCGTATTGAGCGAAATTGAAAGAAGGTTTCCAAGACGAATTCTAAATTGATTCTAAATTGTTCTCGCGCGTCGGACTTCTCGCTTAAATCTGATGATTTCTTTTTTGAATAATCAACACACGAACACAGATTGACAAGCTCTAACTCCTATCAAGGGTTCAGAAGCTATCTGGGGCACATACTGTGAAGGCCTAGTCCTGGAGATAGCTTGACGGTTTTGGAGCCACAGACAGCCGATGTCGGTGGAACAGGTGGTGAGATAACTTCACGGTCTTAGGTTAAATGGACCGAAATGGAGGGCGTGCGGTAGCTGCTACGGTGGCTTCTGACTTTGTGAGTGTTGATGGATGTCAGGGCCTAAGTGCCTCTGGGGCTAGCTAGATGGTACCGCGCTGTTGGGCCGCTGTAGCTCGGTAGATCAAATCCTGTAACGTCTCCCTTTGCAGATCGGTTTTCAAGATGCTTCAGTATTCGGATTAACACGTCTCGAGGATGGGGGTGTTGGTATAGCGTAGACTTCGTCCTGGAGGGGATCACATATGGCCTGTTGATGATTAATATCATTCTTCTGCGGATGGGTGCCATCAACGATGATATGGCTTTACCAAAGGAACGGTTGAGCGATGAATTGCGTTCGGCAGTTATAAGTTGCATAGCGCCGGTCGCGCCTGTCTCTGGCGGTGAGGAATGTTTTTCGGAGATGGGCCATTGAAATTCCGGATTTCCTAGTGATACCATCAGAAATAGGTGGAGTCTTGTTAGACTTGCCACTACTGGATCGCCGTTCACCATGGACCGTTTAGCTTGTTTCACAAAAGAAAACAACGCCCTGATTTTCCCTGATTTTCATCTTGATGCACATGGACTGTGCAAAGGGGAATGGCAACTCCATCAGAAGCACGATATTTGATAGTTGGACGTACTCTTTATTTATTTTATTTTATCTAACATATATTATTATGACATTTGACCTCCGTGCTTGATGTTGCACTTCAAAGTCCGTCACATGGCAAGTTGTAGTGTCCCGGCCACAACTGATAAGCACAAATCCACAGGGTTTCTAAGTGCCGATTCACGCCGTATTGTATGTCCTCTGGGGAAATACTGCTTTAATGCGCTGAAACTCGCGACTAGTTCGGGGTGGCAGCCTCATGGCTAGGGGCTGTTCGGTATTTGGCCGACTTTGGCTGTTGAATATGCGATGTCGCCATCACGTGACAGAAAGTTGAATCAGACGCGGTTCGCGTTTGACCCGTTGTTCTCTTACCTGCAGACCCAGCGAGTCTCTACCACAGGAATTCAGAGCTCGTCAGGCGATAACCTCGCCGTACGCGAGACTGGAGTGTGTTGGAGGTCAATTAGCCCGAAGTCCCGCAACGTCTAGGTATGCAATCGTCTTAATTTACAGCCTAGATACTGACATGACAGTGCAGCAGAGATCCAATATTTCCGAAGAGAAAATTTCAAGAATTAACGCTATCACGCAGTTTACGCTCGCCAAGACGCTCACCATTATCACTATTACTCAAGACGCTTTTTTCGTTCACGAACCGCAAGATTTCGTCTCAAGATCCAACGAGCTATTTACTCAAATCGATTTAACGAGCTTCAAGACCTTACGCAATCATAGAAGCAATGCGAAGCACTTTGTCTACACTGTCAAGACCACCTACTGTTGCTGCTCCCTCCAATGAGCAACAAGCCTCCCAGCAAGTTCCCTCCATCCGCCTCATTTCCGCAATACCCTCTGCCGTTGGCATGTCTTCTGACGGTGGCAGTTCCCCCTCACTCTCATTTGAGAGCTCATGGGCATCTATATCACCATCCATGATTGCTCCTAAACTTGACGCGCCCGCTCGCAAGCGCCTGGTTCCCAAGAAGTCGAAGCTCGGGCTGCTCGGTGTCGGGCAGAAAGGAAAGGATCTCTCCGACGTCGCCCGTCGTGCTGGTGCAGATTCATCCTCCACTCGTGGGGGCTTTGAAATTTATGTTGATCCCACCAATGACCCAGAGCTTGGAGATATTGTCGTTGTCAAGAAACAGAAGTCCCGTGGGGCTTTAGATGGAATGAACTGGGGAGCTCTCGGGGAAGTTACCAATGTCCCCAATGCGCCGAAGAATGGCCCCGCACCTAGCGCCATGCTTAAGGTGAAGGAAGAGGAGAAGAAGTGGTGGAGTATTGGAAGGGGGAGGAAGGACTCGAAAGAGAAGGATCGGAAGGAGAATGTTAAGCGCGCGAAATGTAAGCGCTCTCGCTAATTTGTTATACGGCTACTGACTTCATTTCCCTTACAGCCCCTGAAATGGCCATGCGCTCGAAGAGTAAGTTAATACGTTGCTGATTTCGCTTCATCCTCTAACCTGATTCCACCTCAATCAGCGCCCGAGCCTCTCAAGCTCAATCAGGATGGTCGAGCACGCTTCAACTCCTTGGACTCTGGAATTCTCCTGAACATGCCCATCAACATGGGCTTCCCAAACGCAAAAGTATCGACAGCTTCTGAGCCAGGATTACCTCCCCATCTTCCCGCCCAGCGTTCATTCACCCCTGAATCTCTCAAGGAGGCCTGCCGTGAACCATCGCCAGCTCCACCCCCGTCACGCTCAGGCACGCCCGCACCTACTCTCAATGGCTTTCTCGCTCCTCCTAACATCGCCTCAAATTCTAAAGAACAAGGTTCCATTGCTCTTCGAGCCATCCGTTCTGTAAGGTCCTTAGCCCGTATGGGGAGCTGGGCACAGATGGGTGTTAATGAGAACGGGGCTAAGGAAGGGACCATTCGGGAGAAGAAAAACAAGAAAGAGAAAAAGGACAAGAAAGAGAAGAGAGAGCGCAAGGAGAAGAGGGAGAATAAGGAGAGCACTGTCCGGGATAAGGAGAGGAAGGAGAAGAGGGAGAAGAGAGATGTTGAGGGCACCGTTCGCCTATCCATCTCGAGCTTCGAAGCTGGTGCACTTACCGCGAGTCCAGAACCGGTTCGCAAACACTCTGCGCAAACTTTGGGTAAAAAGAAGCGTTCCATTCTTGGACTCGGACTAGGCTTACCGTCGTCGATGCGGCTTCGGAGTGGTTCTACTGCGTCGTCTGTTCTCCAATCGAATCATCTTTCCGTCGAGGGTCTCGGTGCGCGACCGAAGGAACGTATGGGTTCCACCATGAGCACCGCCTCGTCTTTGAGGCCCATGTCGATGGCTTCGAGTTCTGGGGCATCGGCTTCCACCCGTGAGAGTCGTGGGAGTGTCAGATGGGATGAGCAGGGGTTGGAAAGTGACAAGAGGGAGATTCAGAAGGAGAAGAAGGAGAAAAGGAAGAAGAAGAAGGAGGAGGGGGAGGATAGCAAGAGGTTAGTTGAAGGCAGGAGGAGGATTTCGATCACGGAGGTGTTCCCTGAGGTCGCGTCGAGTCAGGGACATGGTGATACGGACATCGATCAGGACATGGAAATTCAGAAACGATTCAGCACGGCGTTCCCGATCGTCACTATCCAGGAAGCGACAGTGGATGGTCATGGCGATGAGTCGGAGGAGATCCATGATTCTTTGGTTTACGGTGGTATTCTGAAGGAAGGCGAAAAGATAGAAGAGCCTCGACAAACCCCAGTGAAGAGGCAGCGTGTACGGCCAATGTCAGAACAGATGCTCGGCAGAGCGCGTCCTCGTGCAGTTTATGAAGATGAAGAAGGTGAGTGTATCCT